>AYEL01084093.1:0-78379 GCA_000484575.1 Olivierus martensii
TCTTCCGATCTATATTATTTGTTTTGAATAAGTATCCAAATCAATTCTTCTATCCTGGATCCCTGCGTCACTTACTCGCGACCCTATTTGAAAATATGTTAAAATTTATCGATATACGTATTTTTATATCGGCCATCTGCTGCAAGTTTTTCACACTGGTGTCAGAAATGAGATTATGGAATGATAACACTCAAGACACCAGTTTACATACATACGTTCTGGGACCTCATATTAGTTTGAATTTATTAATAATGATTATTATACATTTATTTTTAAAATGTTTTGTTTTTTTAAACTGCTGAAAATACTAAATGGAACTATAAAATTTTATAATATGATTAATTGCAATGTACAGGATTGTTGATAGCTTCTCTAGTATTGATATTATTGGTTATACTACTCTGTACATTTATTTTGTAATACCATTTTCTTCAAAGTGAAGAATTTGCTAAGAAAGTTTTTTTTAGAATGGAAATCATCCTTAATTTATGATACTGATAATCAATAAATTCTGTGATTGGTCAATGCAATTCACATGACTGTGTCCATGAAAATGTTTCAATATATTGAAAACATTCTTAAGCTGAATTAAGCCAAAAGTTCTTTGGAAATAAAGATAAAACTTTTGTTTTCACTTAATAAAACTGTTAAATTATTCTTATAGTAAAGAAGAAAGTGAAAGTAAAAAGTAATAGTATAAACATTTTAAAAACCATTCTTTTTATGTCTTTTAGTTGTATGTTAAATTATATATGATCATAATTAATTTAACTTACAATGACATATTCATAGTGAGCAATATATAAATTTAAGACATATTCATTAACTTCAACAAACTCTGAGTTTGAATTTAACCTTATTATAAGTCAAGGACTACCTGTATTTCAATATTTATTCTATGGACATATTTTGGGAAAAATTTAATATTGATGAAACTAGTGGAGAAAATTTTCAAAGATCAAAATATTTTCGCTAGTGATTAATTTTTCATAAAAAAATAAATAATAAATAAACACAAGCAGTTTTAGAAAGAACTAAAATTGCTTACATAAAGTTCAAAGTACTACTGCCGAAATGTATCAACCAAGAGAAGAAACACAGCTCAATGGCAGAAAATATAAAATCTCAAAAAACAAAGAAATTACATTAAAAATACTATAAAAGCACTTTTGACTTAGCCCACTTCAATTACAGAAAAATTCAAACACTTCAAAATTCAAGTGTTTGAATTTTTCTTAACTGAACTAAGCTAATAAACCCAAAAGCAGTTTTACAGTATTTTTAATGTAATTTCTTTGTTTTTTGAGATTTAATATTTTCTGCCATTGAGCTGAGATTCTTTTCTTGGTTAAAATTGCATACTTTAACAAAAGTGACATTTATTTTTCATTTATTTAGCATTTGGAATCCAGTGATTTTGTATGTCCAATTTTAACATTGATTTAACTAGCATAGATCATGATGGTGCCATCTATGTGATGCTATTGTGATATCATAAATTATCGGATTTAGTGTCCTTATCCATTGTTATAACAATGTCATAGTTCTGACATGATGTCATTCAAATTAGTTATGCCATATATTGCCCATACACTGCTAACATTTAGCATCATCAACTGGCAATACTATAAACTAATATTCTGATAAAAATAAAATTGTATCCTGCAGGATTAATAAATATAGCATTGAAATGTCCATTAATAGCAGATCATCACTAATGAATTTCACTAAACTCTGCTAATTAATCCAAAAGTTGTTAGTGGGAGGACATAAGAGACAAAAGTTTATTTTGACATCAATTCTAAACTCATCCAGATCTCATAGCAGTTAAATGAAAATAATCATGAAATATAATAACATGTATTTTTTTCCATATTGAAGTATTTTTTATTACAATAAAATATTAAAAAATTACATTCAGCATATATTGTATATTAAAAGAGAAGATTTATAAGATCCGGCTCATGTCTATCAAGAGACAGTCATGAGTCCGATTTTATAAATCTATTTTCTTCAGTAATGGAGGCTTATAATAAAATTCTTCAATCAGAATTCTCTCAACATTTGAAAAACAAACTGCAACTCTGATAGACTTTTCAAAACAGTAACTAAAAACAAGAAAATGGAAACAACTGAATTAAAACTATTAGAAAGATTGCATAAGATTAATTTTTACATTTGTCATTCAGAAAAATAAATAAGGTAATTCTATAATAATCTAGTAAAAATCCGGAGGGCTGCTTGTCATTAAAGCTCTAATAAAGATTTATTATTATAAAATCTCTATCACATTCTAATATACTTAGGGCAGACTTCTAGATAAATAGCATGAAATGATATTCGATACAAATGCATACTGTTAGAATATTGATGGAATAAGCACGAATTTACATAGCATTGGAGTAAGTGCCCAGTGTACTCAGCTGCTTAACTCTGAGGTAGTGTGTATGTCATTACTCACCTTACAGTTTTTAGTTTGTATATTTTTCACTGATTCATGATTCATAATAATGATGTTTATTTTTCAAACTTATTGCTACTAACATTTATAACAACAACATTTTGAATCTGTCATCATGGTATTCTTCATAAGGTTGTTGATTGAACAAACAAAACATGAAAAAAATATATATGTTTATTGTTTTATTACTTAGAAAAATCAAAATATTAACTTATTAATCTGAATGTTTTTAATTTCACCCTATTACTTTCTGGGTCCACAAGCCACATATGGTAAAAATACAATAACTTATAAGGTACACCTGCTTAACACATACAGTAATGTACAGTCAATTCTCGTTATTTGCAGATTCCATATTCGCGTATTCGTGAAAATTTATTTGTAACCACAAAATCAATATGCTCCTGCTGAGCAGTGAAAATACTGTTACTACTGTAGTCTCTGAATCGGTTTGCTGGAAAATTTCTCATTACCTATCCTTGCTCACTCCACAGATGCAGGTAGGTCAAAAGCCTGTTCATATCGTCTGCAGGTCCCATAGAAGAATGTGCCCCTATGCTTGAATGCAGCCTGAAATTTAGGTGCCTAACTTCCTGCGCATTTGCTCCTTACGCCAAAATTTAAGAAGATCTGAGGCAAAAACTGATACAGACAAGCTGATGCAGTTTTTCAGTGCAGTTCAGAAAGACAGTGTGTCAGCTGTCACATTAAACATCTTGCAACATCAAAAAACTATATCAAAAATAAGATTTTATTTACTACATAGTTAATGTTTTAAAAAATTAAATAAAGATTTTACTGTAATTATAATACTTTATATAGTACACTGCATATACTATAATTATTTGTAAGTAATGTAATATATATTAAAATAAGGTGTCTGTAAACAAAAAAAAAAACACAAATCAAGTATGAAAATGCTGGGAAGAAAGGTTCGCAGAAACCTAACTCTATATTTCCCCAGGCATAATGATTCACTATTCGTTAATTCAATATTCGTGAAGAATTTACAGAACGTAATTACGTGAATAGCGAGAACTGGCTATTTTTACTATAATATATAATGAATTTTACTACTATACCTGCTATAATGTACTGATGTAAAATTGAAAATTTCTGCCATTCCAAACTGATAATGCAATGCAATCTAAAATGATGGATGCAGTAAACTATATGCTGGATGTAATTTTATTTTAATATTTTATTGTAATAAAAAATACTTTTCTTTAGTATGTAAAAAAATATAAATTGTTACTATATTTCATAATTCTTTTCATTTTTATAACTATTTTGAATTCAGGATAAGTTTACAATCAATGTAAAACAAACTTTTCATCATCTAATTAGAACAATAGATATTAAAAATTCAAATAGTATCACAAAAAGAAATTTCATTGTAAATTTACACATTTAGCATATCAGAACCTTAAACAAGATGGCAGTGGATTTTTGATACAGAATATCAACTTTTATTTTAGAAATTGAAATATGAAGCACTATTTTTTGTGCTATTGATAATTTAAAAAACTGACTTATGAGCTTTTATGTTATTTTTATTCCAGAGTTACAATAAAATCTGAATAATTTTCCATGTCCATACTTCCTTCAATAAAAAAATGTAAAAAAGTGTTACTCAATATTGTATTACAATCAAAGAAATAGTACAGTATTTCGATTACATTCACTTAAAACTGCTTAAAAACTTCCTTTTTGAATAATATCAAACAGATATATTTTGCCGGCTGCTGTACTTTCACGTTTATAACTGGAATTTCGAGTGTCACGACTAGAACTTTAGCCCAGAGACTGCAGGAGCATAAAAGCGACATAGCCAACGCCAGAACTACAACCACGTTGGCTTTAGAGACATACACAGAGGACCTGGACATTAAATGGGAGGAAGCTAGAGTTATTAAGCAAATAAAAAATAAGAAACACGCGTATACGGCTGAAACACTGGAAATTTTTAAAAGACGGCAACATGAAAACTTATTGAATGATAGAACGGCAGTAGACCTCCCGGCAGCCTGGAAATACGCGCTGCAGTAGAAAAAGTGAGATGATGATGTATATGATTTCAACTCAACCCTTTTTTAAGTTTATTATAAGTTTTGTAAGGCTGATACGTCATGCTGAAATTTAGTGCGTCATCGACCGACACATCGGTTCAGAAAAAGTGAGATGATGATGTATATGATTTCAACTCGACCCTTTTTTAAGTTTATTATACGTTTTGTAAGGCTGATACGTCATGCTGAAATTTAGTGCGTCATCGACCGACACATCGGTTGCCTAGAGAAACACTTAAATAGAGACGATGTTCTAGAAGCTTAGATAATTTTTCGGTTTAACTTTAAATCTGTACGAGAACTAATAGAAGAGTTCGAATTAACGATATTGAAGAATGTAGCCTGATGATGGTCGGAGGGACCGAAAACGTTTGCAGTACAAGTGGAAAGTACCTAGAGAGGAAGTAGTAACTCAACCGCAGTAAGTGCTTTTAATTATAAGAATTATTCCAATTTCATTATAAATTTAGAATAATACTGCAAAAGCAGAATTATAGGGCAAAGTTTATTTAAAATATTAATAGCACAAAAAATAAGAAACATTTCACATTTTAACTTAAATCTTTTCATTAACAATGTTCTGTTGTGAACAAAAGTAAAAAAGTAGAAAAAAATTTATCACAATTAAAATTATTGCAATAAATAACACCTTAACAAACAATACAATTAAATTTATTTGGGCACTGATCTGGTGAAATAATATCAATTCAATCAAAGGCTATGTCATGAAGGAAGATGGCTGCTTCCACTATTGATGCATTTTATGACTGAAATTGAATAAACATGAATTATTAATGTTAAAAGTTAAATAAAATAAAGCAATGATTCACAAAACAGTTGGAAAATATTTGATTCTTCATAAATTAGACTTAGAAATACAGTTAACTTTTCATCTGGAATAGTCTATTTTTTATAATTAATTCCCATATTCACTGAATATAATTTTGCTTAATGCACAGATTTCTAGTCCCAATAAGTACATTATAGCAAGTATATCCAGCTGCTTCTCTACTCGTGATATTCCAAACTTGGCTATTTTTATATCATATTAGCTAGAAATATGTTTTGCTATTTCATTAAATATTTACATTTAGCTATTTAGCAAAGCAGTTACTTACCATCTTGGGGGCCAGGCTCAATTTGGATGTTTTTATGTTTTTGAAAACAATGAATAAATGTTATAATGAGTGATTCCATCCCTACTCCATGATGCTTATTATAACAAAATTTCATTGCTCTTACTATGAAATGAGTTTTATTATTCTATAATAAATATAAATACTGCATACATAATATATAATTTTTTAATAAAAGATATGTCAAGCATATTTCTATTATTATTTTTAACACATTATGTTGTCTTACAGAAATCTAATTGATTTTGGTATTCTACAAAATTTATTTATAATTAAATGAGTTCTACAACTCCAAAAAAGATTAAGAACTATTGCCTCAGATGAACAGCAACTTGGTGCAATTGATAATTATATTAACAAATCATCAACAATTGTCTCAAACACTTCTAGTAACTCGAGTATATTGATGGAGGCACAAAGCCCTCATCAATATACTCGAGCTATGAAAAGATACCAGAGGAATATGAATCACTTGTTTGTGTGATGCATATGAATATAAATAATGATGAGATGTGCAGGGAAGGGCTGAGATCACTATATGATAATTTTGAGAATGACACTGTTAAGCCAGTGGTTCCAAACTTTGTGTCTGCCCTCTTTTTTCGTAAAAAAATTAGTAACCCCCTCATTTGCATAACAGTCTAATTTTATAAATACTTCTTCCTTATAATTTAATACTACAAAGTAATATATCATATTTTGTATAAATAAAGTTCTTACACATAAAAAATATTTATTTATTATGCTGTAATAATTTTTAATACAGTTAAACAAATCTTACAAAAAAAAAAAAAAAAAAAAAAAATAGAATATATGTTTAATACAACATAATATTTAATAAAAAAAAAAATAGAATACATATTTAATACAACATAATATTTAATGCGATGGGTGGACTTGTTTTTTTTCAATATCAATTTGAATTTATTTTTGCTTGTTTGTCTCAAAAATATTTTTGTTAATTCTTATGCACATCCGTAGCGAAGCACACCCCCACAGGGAGTGCTCCACTAGGGAGTTTAGAAAATACTGTGCTAAGTGATTAGAAGAGAGCAAAAGAGGCTTTTCAGAAGAATGTGATGAAGTTGAATGTAAAGAGGATGGAAAAAAATGCATCTAATTCTTCTCACTCAAAATATTTTTGAAATTGGAATGTTTGCATTGCATGTTTGAAGAAAGGGAGAGGTGCATGAAGAGAAAATGTGAAAAAGGCTAAGCTTAATGGATCAGTGTATATGTAATGTGGATGATGTACAGGAAAAATAAAAGGAATTTGTGATGTAAGTAGTTAGTAAAATCAAAGCATATAGGAAAAACAGAGACAAGTGGCAGAATAAAGAAGTACATATGCTATAGAAGAAAGCATATATGAGGATGTTAAATGAAAGTCTGAGTGAATATAAAATCTGCAAGAAAGAATATGCATGAGTTATGAAAAAGTAAATAGAGAATGGAAAGAGCTGTGGAATGATTTTGAAGGGAACAGAAGAATATTTTGGAAGAATATGAAGAGCAAACACACTGATAATGCATGCAGTGTAAAAGATATGGATGGAAGAATAATATAGAATGAATCCTGGGTAGTTTAATAAATGGTAAGAGTATTTCAATAAGCTTTTCAAGTCTATTGAAGAGAGGGGATAATAAAAGTAAGAAAACTGAAAATAGAATGAATGCAATGGATGAAAATAAGCATGAGGACTAATGTAAATGAGGTTGAGTGCAATTAATATATGGAAATATAGTAAGAGTCTTGGCATGGATGATGAAATGGTGGGAGATCTACTGTGCAGTGGATATAGCAATCTATGATGGATGAAAGATATGATTCTGAGTAATTGGACTAAGACTTTGATAATCTCCTTTTACAAAGGGAAAGGATGAAAGAGGCAAATGCAAAAATTATAGATGTTTAACCCTGTTAACTGTGATTGGGAGGTGATTGGTCAGACTAAGTGTGTGACTGATAGATAGTATGAGATGTGCAGCATGGTTTAAATAATGAATGATGGGAGATTAGAATTTCTCAGTGTGTATGATTGTAGAGAAGTAACCAGGCATTAGGAAGAGGTAATGTCTTTATGAACATTGCTTAAGCATATAATGGAATAAATAGGAATATATAAATTTCTGAGAGGGTATGGTGTAAATAAAAGGTTGCTTGGAGTAGGGAGAATGATATATATTAATAGTTGTGATAGAGTGAATGAAGATACATCAAAACGGTTTGCAATTGATGAAGAGCTGATGTAACAACTTAAGATGTTACTGTGGCTGTTTAATATGTACTTGATGTATGTGTGTCAAGGAATTGCTGTTTGGATGACATGTGTGCACTGTCTCTTACATACCAATAACAATATTCTCCTATCTGAGAGTGAACAAGGTCTAAGAATGCTTGTGCACACATGGTTGATGATGCATGAGAGAAGAGATGAAAAAAATACATGTAGAAAAGTCATAACAGCTTGTGTTTGAGGAAAGAAAAGAGCATACAAGATGCAAGATTGAGTTGAATAGGATGAATCTGGAGTAGGCAAATGAGGTTTTTGCTATTTAAAAGTTATTTAAATTTTATGTTACTGTTAAGTTACTTAACTAAGTTATACAGAGAGAATGCAATCTCAAATATTAAAAACTAGTAATATTTAAACCTAATGTCTATGACTGCAATAATTCCAGAGTCCAGCTGGTCAGATCTTTTATTGGAAAAATAAATTCTGAAACAATTATTCTAACATAAAATATTATACCAAACTAGAACCTCACAGTTTTTAACAAAATTATGAACACATGTTAGAATCAAATTAAAAAAAAAGTTAGTGCATTTAAACTAAAAATTGAATAAATACCAAAATCCAAGAAAATTAAATAATAATAACAGTTTATTAATGCCACAAAATCATAGAAGTGTTAAGAAGTTTTATTAAAATAATGATAAAGCATAAATAAATTATTTTTACTAACTTGTTTCATTATCAAACAAAAAAAAACTATTACTAGTAATTACTAATCAGACAATTTCCATTTTTATATATACAGAATATTACCAACAAACTCATTCATCTTTATAATTATAATATTTAACATAATAAATATAATGTTTACAATTTCATCAAGAAAAAGAAATTTCTTTTTAATTATTACAAGATCCTAATTCCATTTCATTTCATTCAAAAATGGCTATAAGATTGAATCAGGAGGTCATTGTTTATCCTTAGCTAAATAAAATCATATATATTAATAAATAAAAAACATGGCTGACTGGACATCCCTTTTGCAGTTGAACCACTGTATACTGATTCCTATAAGCAGATATCATTAGAAAGATCTAATTCTTAGATTTCTGTAAAAGCCAAAAATTTTTGGTCAATATTAATTTAAAAATTAAAGAATAAAAATAAAAATTGCAATTCCTCTAAAAAAAAAGACAAAATTCACAAGAGGTGCTGTAATGTAACAATGCCTGCCATCTAATGATTCTGTATAGATGTAAGGTGTTCGTAGGAATTTTTCTAATTGATAGTTCAAGGTTATAAGATTAAATCATGTTTTCCACTCATTTATATGAGCGGGTAATATCTAATATCCAACAAATAAATATAAATAGGAAATACTGTAGAAATAAATAAAAGATCTGGGTTAGATTCTTCACAAGGAGAGAGGATTTCATTGGTAGTGAGGTTATCAGAAGAGCAAATGCTAGACTGAAAGTTATGAATGGACTTGGAATATATGCTAGGATAGCTAAGCTATAAACAAATGTGTACTGGTCTGACAATGATGTATGATATGATGTCTGAATGTAGTATGATAATAGTAGAAAGCATTTGGGTTTAGTAGAAATGAAATACTTGAGAATTGTTGTTGGAATGTTTTTATATGATTATATTTTGAATGCCAAACTACAAAAACAGTATGGAATGAAAAGGAGTATTTTGCTTTAATGTATAAGACAATTTTGAGATGGCTTGATCATGTGAAACAAATGAGTGAAGAGAGAGGTAGAGGATAGAATGGAGAATATAAGATATTTATATGAAGATTGTGGAAGAGGCCAACACCATATGTAGGAATAGGGATATGTGGTATCATCTGATTAGTTTCTTTCTTTGAAAACTGCTCACTCACAATATACTCAAAGATATAAACATGACATTAACATATTTTTTGTTGGAAATGAGATATAGTCTTAATACTGTTTAGTACTTCAATAACTTTCTTTGAAAACTCAGTATTTAGTTTATTTAAATCTAAACTTTTCATTTTTATTGGAACTCAGAGTTTTAAATAGATATTCATCTCAATTATCATACATTCATAGTTTTTAGATACACCATGAAAAGATTATTTAGAAAATTTTCAAATAAAAAATGTTGGCATATCTACTGAACCCAAATGATTAATTTATGTATATTTTACCATAATAGTAATTGACAGTTTATTAATAGATTTCATATTACAATCATGTCTTGGATCTCTCATTCATTTTCAAAAATCATTATTTAAATTCATTCTAATTTAACATATTATTTAAAAATTAAGAAACTCTGACTTATATTTTATATACTCTAATATAATTCAGAAATTCTGACTTATGTAGGTGGATTATTCCACAAACTCTAAGAAAGTCAAAATATGTATAGATATGTTAAAACATATATAATACAGGCACTCCTCTAGTTATCAAACATAAGTTGTAATTTTTGTTTGTAAATCGGATTGTTTATAACTCAGATACTACTGTTATTTTACCTCCAAAAGTATTAGAGATTATTTTATATACTACATTTCACAACTGGATCAATTAAAAATTACATATTTCATAGATATGAATGAAACTTCCAAATATAAAGTGAGGATTTTTTAGTGTAATCACTATCTGTGTAATTTTGCATTATATTGGCTGCTAGAGCATTCTGTAATCACACTGCTTAAAATTATTGAAGAGTTTTTGAAATTTTGTGAAGTTTGAAAATGAAATTTCATATTCATATGTACAAATGTTCATACCTAGAGAAGTGCCTATACTAGGGAATCATAAAGACATAACAATAAAATCTGGAAAATTATGGTTATGGTTATTCTTTAATGAAAGTTTCAAGCATTAGAAATGACAAAATGACAATTCACTACTTTTATTTGCATGAAATATACAGTATTTTAATATTAATTAAGATATATTAACCACCACTCATTGAGTTTTGTCTATAATTCATCACTCATGATCAATGATTAATTATTGTGTATTTGGATATTGAACTCTATTTTTTCATTTGTTTCTTTTTATATAATTTTACAATATTATCCTTTAATGCTATCTTTTTACTGAGATAAAGATTAGGCAATTTTTAAAAGAATACAATTTTTACTAATAACTTTATTGGTAAAAAACTGTCTGTTCTTTATTTCATTTTATATTTTTCATTTGATTTATAAAAATAAATTTACTTGTTAGGGCTACTTACTCTTTTTTTACAATATTAATAAACAAGCCCTTTAACCAGGACTGGAGAGTCGGAGTTGGTGTTGGCAATAACTTTTTCATTGCTCATAATTTACTGGTTTTAAATTTTAAAAAAATGTATTAAATAATTATTTTCTTTTTTAGATGAATAAATAATTTTTTCAGTAATAAATATTGAATAAGACTTTTTGGTGAATAAATAATTTTTTCAGTAATAAATATTGAATAAAAATTGAGTCTAAAAAAGTCATTTGTGTGTATTTACTCTCAGAAAAGTCAATGTCAGCACATTTTCCTGGCGACATTCCAGTCCTGCCTTTAACAATCAAGTGCTTGTTGGTATAGGGCAGTGGTTCTCAACCACTGTGCTGCAGCACACTAGTGTGTCGCCAAACCTTTGTCAGTGTGCCGCAAAAAATTAAGAATGAATTATATGTATATATGTATGTAATTGTATGAATCATATATATTAATAATGAAACACGGTTGGCTGGCTATCCCTTTTGCAGTAGAACCATTGTACTGATTCCTATAAATAGGGTATCGTTAGAGAAAGCTAACCCTCGAATTTTTGCGACAGCCAAAATTTTTTGTCATATAAATATTTAACTAACTGCTTTTTTACATTAATCCTTTAAAATAACAGCACTAGGAAGCAGTTGAATATCAACACAAAAACTCTTTTATTGGATCGTTTTCAGTTATCGTATAACCATCATCAACATTTTACAATAGAATACAAGAAGAAAAACTTCTTGTATTCTATTGTAAAATGTTGATGATGGTTATACGATAACTGAAAACGATCCAATAAAAGAGTTTTTGTGTTGATATTCAACTGCTTCCTAGTGCTGTTATTTTAAAGGATTAATGTAAAAAAGCAGTTAGTTAAATATTTATATGACAAAAAATTTTGGCTGTCGCAAAAATTCGAGGGTTAGCTTTCTCTAACGATACCCTATTTATAGGAATCAGTACAATGGTTCTACTGCAAAAGGGATAGCCAGCCAACCGTGTTTCATTATTAATATATATGATTCATACAATTACATACATATATACATATAATTCATTCTTAATTTTTTGCGGCAGAGTACTGTGTCTGTAATCAATAAATAAGAATAAATATAATAATCTGTTAATAAAAATTTGCCTGTACAAGTACTGTGTCTGTAATCAATAAATAAGAATAAATATAATAATATGTTAATAAAAATTTCTTGTTTAATCTAAATTATTATTTAAAATATTTAGGTGTGCCACCAAATTTTAAAATATTAAAATGTGTTCAACAGAAAAAAAGGTTGAGAACCACTGGTATAGGGTTGTTTATTGCTATTGTGTTTCTTTAGGCAGTCTTGGTGAAATTTTAATACTTTTGTTCGAATTTGGTGGAAGATTCATTGAAGTTTCAAAGCATTTTGATTTGCAATTTATAACATACTCAAACCTTCAAAATTGTTTTATATGATTGAAATATTAATATTTTTCAGTATATAATGTGTTGGCACACAAGAAAAATCATCATCATTTTATTAAATTATGCATATATTTTATTCAGATTACTAGTTGTGGGTGTTTTGTACAATATAAAATTTTTCTTTTAATTGGATTTTTCAAATAAAATCATAAAAAAAAAAATCAAAACTAAAAATAAGTGAAGCAAAATTATAATATAAAAGGAAGTTTTACTGCATATAACTTGGAAGAAATAATCCATAATGACAAGATTGAAATATCAGATTTTTTAAAATCTGATATTTCAATCAATAAAATTTTAAAAATTATCACATTTTTATGTTTGATATTTTTAAAATATCAAACATAAAAATGTGATAATTTTTAAAATTTTGGGCCATAATTTAATTTTAATTATTAATTTCTAATATGGCCACGGCTTTATTAGAAAACTGAAACATGTTATGATTTCAGGATTAAGTTGATGGAGACAAAATTCACTCACTGCAATTCATCAGCTCTATATCATAAGAGATAATTAAAAGTGCTCTTTTTTCTGTTAGTAGCTTGTCATATTTTTGACAGGATTCTCTCTGTTTTTTCTCATATTTTTCTAAACTTTCTTCACTTTTATCCTTTAAAGGGCTAAAATACTAAGTATGCCCCTCTCTTATTATACGTAAAGTTCAAGAGATCTGGCATTTTCCACAAAACTATTTTCTAATACAACAATTCACTAAAGAAATAATGATTATTTAGATGTCATTTTAAACATTGGAAAAAATTAACATTCCAACATCTTACACCATATAAAATTGGGTTAAAATTCAGGGCCACTACATCTGTCATTGAAAAGAAACTCCCTGATCTTCCTTAATCATTTTAACTCCAGAAAAATGTGAGGGAGAAAGAACTAGAACAAAAGCTGCTATGTTTTGCTTATTGTCATTCAATAACTCTTCATATATCATATAGAATTATCAATGTTTAGGTATATCTTACACAAAGATTTACACTTCCATTCATTCAAAATTGAAATAGTGCAAGAACTTACTTGTAATTTGAATCAACAAGTGGAGTTTAAGAAATCTCTTGCAAATAAGACAAATCCACAATTTCTCAATCATCACAATTTCAGAAA
Organism: Olivierus martensii; assembly: GCA_000484575.1. Lineage (NCBI taxonomy): Eukaryota > Metazoa > Arthropoda > Arachnida > Scorpiones > Buthidae > Olivierus > Olivierus martensii. The sequence continues at coordinate 13,733 of AYEL01084093.1, forward strand.
AAGGCAGCAAGAAATCCATGGCTGTTGCACTGAACACCTCTACACAACAAAAGTGTCATAATATGGTGCTGAGTAATAAGATATTACTGTCACAATAATGCAAGAATCTCTACACAAAAAACTTGACTAATTGAGTTTTGATATATGTCTAGTACAGTTTCAACAGGATGGTGCTACTAATCATAATGCAAAAAACTATGCAAATCAAAGTTTCTTGCATTATGGTTAGAGCATGTGATGTCTCATTTTGAGAAATGAAACATGCACTGCAAGATTTATCAGTAAGCAACTTCTTGTGGGATATTTGAAGCAAAAACAATGTGAATCACTCTTACATTATCCAATTTTTGAAGGATAGTATCTAAGCTGAAATTCTGCAAATTCCAAGTAAGCTGCAAAAAGTGATAAATGATATCAAGCTGATATTTGATTGAAATCTAGTGAAGCTCATTTGAGTGTAAGATAGCTTTAAAAAGTTAACATATATCAATGCTTGCTTTTATAGAAGCATTAAATATTTATTTTTCAATTGAAATATTCTTTTTTAATTATAAATCATCTATTTGTTTCTACTACATTTTGTATATTATAGCAATTACAAATCATTTGCCTTGCAGAAAGATTATGCATATATCACAATGATTTTCTATAATAATTAAATAATCATCTTTGTAAATCAGCTTATATAATCCTTTTAAGAGATACAAATTTTAAGTCAGTCAATGAAACTTGTATCTAAATCATAAAAATAATCATCATATAACAGTGGTTTTTAACATTTTGTCTTGTGTTCCATTTATCATACATTTCATAATCCTTGGTCTTATCATGAAATAAATATTATAGAAGTTACTTTATAATAGGTCAACAAACGAAATGCTTGTTTTTGTGATCAGCAGATCAATTTCTGTAATTTTACTATTTAAAGAACTTCTTAACAATAATATATTAATTTTAACAGATTGTAATACATTGTTAAAAACTTATTCAAATATACTTCAATTCTCATTGGCCCCAAATCAGAAAATTTCACTCTCACAATGAAACTCATTCCACTGATTGAAAAACAACATATAATTTGATGAAATAAAAATGAATAATGATAAATTAATCTAGTATTAATGATATTTTAAAAATAAAAAGAAACTTATAGAAAAATCAATATTTTTATAATTATATATTAAAAATTCTTTTAGACTGTTTGTTTTACCTCTGAAATTAAAATCATGATTATGTTAACCATAGGAAAATTAAATAAATTAAGAATAACATATAAATGTGATACATTACAGAAATACTCATCTTTATTTGTTATCAACTTTAATCAATTTATAATTTTTAAATATTTTTGATGATTATAAATGACAATTGTTTAGCTATTTATTTTTAATAAATAATAAAATAATTATTATTAGATTTTATCTTCAAATTCCTTAAAACATTAATCATCAATATCCAGAAAAATACAATACTTCAGAATTATATTTATGTTATTTACACTTGTTTTATTAAAATAAATTTTAATATAGCAGATACAATGCTGTAAAAATTAATACACGGGAGAAATTTTTCATAGAATATGAGTTATATTCTTAGGAAAATTTTATTTATTTATTAATTTATTACTGATATTCAAATTTTAAATTATTTCTAGGAAATTTTTTTTCTGTTGTGAATATTAATTAGTTTAACTTTCTAAATAATAAATAAGAATATAATTGGATTGATATTTATACATTTCATATTTTTTATTCCTATTGAACATTTTATATGCCAAGTAACCAATATTTCATTTTATTTTAATTTTTACTTATATTTCATGTTTTTTTATATGATCATTTTGAAGCTATTTCCAATTCTGAAATTTTTATAAACTATATATATATTTTTGTAAAAATAAATTATAATAAAATAAGTTATAAGTAACATAAATTTCATTATAAATAAATTATAAGGTTTTGATAAACTACATTTTTAAACTAAGCCACAAAATAAAATTTTATTCTTTTAATATTAAAAAAGAATAAAATCCTAAAACTATTGCAAAAAGTGAATGAATATTTAATATATATTTTATATAGTTTTCATTTATTTTTGATTAGAAATATTGAATATGTGATTTTTCATATAATTTGTTTAACTGTGATTGTGGTTATTAAAGGCAAACTTATGTTAAAGTTTGTAAGAGTGGGCCATAAGTTGCCTTATACTCTATTTATTTCATAAGTACAACAGATATTGTAATTTGTTTTATATCATTACATGTATTAAACATTATTTGTCTAGAATATATGAGTACTGTATAAGCACCATTGTTATCGTAACACAACTGAATATGATGCCATGTTCAGTGAGAAATTTTGCGGAGAAAATCTTCTATATTTCTGAATATTTCTGTTACAGCAGGTTACAGTTTAGTCATTGTTTAGTAGTGCTGTTAACCGACTTTATTCTTAATGAAACCCCTCAAAGCATTGTTGGCGAGAAATTTTGCGGAGAAAATCTTCTATGATACTTCTGAATATTTCTGTTACAGCAGGTTACAGTTTATTCATTGTTTAGTAGTGCTGTTAACCGACTTTATTCTTAATGAAACCCCTCAAAGCATTGTCTGGAGTGGATGAGTCAGGACTCCTTGGTGGCCAGACCAGGGGGAACCTGTGCTGTCTCCAATCTGCTTATTTGAAAACTATTCATTAAGGCATTACTAAAACTCTGATAGTAAAATGTGAAGCGAAGAGCTTCTGAGTTTCTAATGCTGAAGCGAAGAGCGCCTGGCAAAGTTGTTTCGCTGCTACAGACGAGATCTAACTGTACGTGCAGACTGGGGATCTGTCTTTTAACAGGATTATGGAGTTGCTCTTCCAATTGTCATGAGCTGCAGATAGAGCCAATGTCAAAGCATGTCTTCATATGACTGCAAACTCTGATAGTAAAATGTGAAGCGAAGAGCTTCTGAACTTCTAATGCTGAAGCGAAGAGCGTCTGGCAAAGTTGTTTCGCTGCTACAGACGAGATCTAACTGTACGTGCAGAGACTGGGGATCTGTCTTTTAACAGAATTATGGAGTTGTTCTTCCAATTGTCATGAGCTGCAGATAGAGCCAATGTCAAAGCATGTCTTCATATGACTGCCCATTAACAGGACCATCAACAAAATAAGGGATAATGTGCTTTTGGGTCATGCTGGTTCAGATCATAACATGCAGTGATTCTTCTCCATTTCTTGTGAGCAACAACAAAATGCTGTTCAACAGAATATGAATTCATGTCAGCTGCAATCACCAACATTCTTATTTGAACTGATGCATTCTTGCCACCACAACACGTCTTGCTGAATATAGCATCGTATTCAATTGTGTTACAATAATGATGATGCTGATATTGATATTCTGGACACACTATGTTCAATATGAAAAAAAAGAAAATGATAATATCTGTTGTTCTTATGAATTAAAGGAGGTGTAATGAGACTCACACACTATGTTCAATATGAAAAAAAAAAAAGAAAATGATAATATCTGTTGTTCTTATGAATTAAAGGAGGTGTAATGAGACATATGGTCCACTCTGTAGATTGCATCATTTTATAAGGTAATATTAAGTTTAAAAAAGTCTTTATTAGATATAAAAAAATTCTTTACTTCTCATAAAATAATATTTTATAATGATGAATCTGAAAGTACATACAGTTCAAAAAAGGCTTTATTAGATATACAAAAATTCTTTACTTCTCATAAAATAATATTTTATAATGATGAATCTGAAAGTACATACATATACATAAGCAATTTCTTTTCTTTGATGCAACTTTTTTGTATATATGATTCTTTTGGAAGTATAGGTAACATTAATTATATACAGATTAAATTTATGCATTTTCAAATTAATACTATTTACACTAAATAAATAGCATTCAATCCTCACTAGATATAGATTATACATGTCACTGCACATATGTTAATGTAATATTTAATTCAAAGAATATTCGGGATAAACAAGTAGCCTATACTGCTTTGATGATAAAAATTATGTAGTGGCATGAAAATAAATCTTTAACATATAATCAGTAATCATTATCATTTCATTTTTTAATAAAAATTTTCCTATACATTTACTTAACAGGAGATACATGCTTATATTGAACTTCTGAGTTTTTTGAAATTTCTTATTGTCTGGAAACATAGTTTTATGGTGATGCTTAAGTTTATAGTTTTCTGTACAGAGTTACTTCATGACAATCTAGTATAGATGTTCTTGTGTTCTAAAAAATTGTCAGAAGTGGTCTATGAAAGTATGAAATATATTAATATATGTAACCTGTAAATTTTAATAAAAGATATATTAATAACTGCATGCATATTTTCACTGTTAATTTTATAACTGTCATTTTATGTAAACTCTATTGATTTTGGTGTTTTGCAAAATTTTTCATAATTAAGTGTTTTGAATCTCTGAAAGATTAAGAACCATTAATCTAGTATAATATCTATAGTAATAGTATAAATTTTTTCATTTTTTAAATTTTCAATCATTTTTTAGTTATGCATGTAATTCCACAAATTTTTTATCACCTCCATTTTTAGTTATCATTTTTTTTATTTTTATATTAGTGATTTTTTTGGTTTGAATTTTTGTCTAATTTCATTTTTTTCTCTAAAATTGGATGATCTAAAAATGTAACATGCAATATTTCAAAGGTGACATTGAAAATTTAGATGTATCTGGAGTTAACAATTAATATATTGATGCCCAGTATGCATAGCATATGGAGGTGGGAAAGCAGATAGATTAATCCAATGCCATATGGATCTGTTCAAAATTGTATTGATCAAGTTTTCTGCAAAATTTTTGCATTAGTATATCTGTACTTGCAATGCTAAAGTCTGTATTACAGTTTAATGCAAGTTTTTCCCTCTAGTATCAAAGATTTAAATTTTTTATCATCATTTTCTATAATGAGTAGCAAAGTTACAATAACTGAAATAAATTTGAATAACACAAAATAAAAGAGAGAACAATGTTTGTATTTCTTGAACCAAAAATGTTTTTAATAAAAGGACTTTTGTGTATCTATCTATCATTAGTAGTCTACAAACAATAACAAACAATGGAAACATCTCACTCCCAATATAAGATTCATAATCCCACCCTTCAATGATAAATAATGCTATATTGACTGCAAAAATAAACATCCATAATTGCACACACACTCCCCTGCACTGAATTACAGTAAGATGATAAATAAAGGCTAGATCATGCTGGAAAGTAATATTACAACATTTATAGAAAATAAACATGAAAAATACAAAAATAAAATACTAAACATAAAACATTATAACATAAAAAGGAAAGAAGTATATGAAAACCCATAGCATTTCTTAACAATACTGACAACTTTATGGAGGAGTCATGCCATTGTTTAGAGAAAATACAAAAATAAAATACTAAACAAAAAACATTATAACATTAAAAGGAAAGAAGTATATGAACACCCATAGCATTTCTTAACAATACTGACAACTTTATGGAGGAGTCATGCCATTGTTTAGAGCAAAATGCTGAAGACATTTTATCAATGAAAAGTAATACATTTATAAGAACTTCAAAGAGGACATTATAAACAAGATGATGCTGATAACTTACTGGCAGTCTAGGAATTCTTGGTGAAATAGTTAAAAAAAAAACTATAATATAGATATCGTATGATTGTGTCACCGACAGATTGGGATATGGTGTTTTGTATGCTTCTTTACTGTTAATGTCATATTAAGATAAATTTGGTGTTTCACATATTTTTGTTCTTTACACATTATTTTCTAATAATCCTTTTAATATTAATTTTTATTTAATATATATAAATAAATATCCTTATATAAATATGTGGATATTTATTTATATCAAATTTTTATATTGCATATAAATAAAATTATATAAATATCCTTTTAAATGTTATAAATAGTATTGATCTGAACAACCTATTTTTTATTTATCATCTTATGTTAATTCCATATAAGGGAGTATGTGCAGATGTGGATGTTTATTTTTTGCATTCAAGAGAAATGGTAGCACTGGTATTATTATTGGTGGGCAGAATTAGAGATCTCTTATTGGGAGTGAGATATTTCCACATGTTTACTCAGTTTGTAGAATGCATATGAGGAGTAAATTCCCAAAAATGCTTTATTAAAAATATTGATTTCTTTGTTTGAGAAATAAGTTTGTTGTTCTCTTATATTTGCACTATTGTGAAATGCATAAAATCTTTATAAAATTTTATTTAATTTGAATTTAATAAATATTAATTTTTCTATCATATAGAGTTTTAATATATTTTGATTAAAGGAGTAACACCAAGTGCAAGTATTTGCATATACTTTTGTCATAGCTCTGCCTCTTTTATACCATGTGGCTATTCATGTCCAGCATTAATATGATACAAACAGAATGCTGAGACTTATGTTTGTAGTGAGTTTGTACAGTGCTGGCATTGGATATGCATATTTTCAATTTACAGTTACAAATAATAGAGGGTATATTCGACAAAGTTGGATTAATATGTTATAAGAACATTGTTTTCTATATGATAAAAGTCAATACCTACAGAGTTTGTTTTCTTTTTCATGAAATTTCTAAATATAATTTTCTGTGTGTTTGTCCAATGAATTTCTATTATAGTTATTTATTGCAATTCAAGATGGAAAAAAACCTTTTCTTATCGATGTTTTTAAAAACTGAAAGTCAAGAGATAAGAAATTAAGAATCAAAGAAATAATAGAATTCAAGGCAGGATAATATTTTTGAATAAATAATCAGAAATAATTGAAGATGCCATATTCAGCCAAAATAATATTGTTTTGTAGAAGGATGGATCAAAAATTAAGTTTTACTGTTGAATAAAAAAAATAGAGATATATACTTAGTGGATGTATGTTGGTTTAAAGGTACAGCATGTTTTGTAGAAGGATGGATCAAAAATTAAGTTTTACTGCTGAATAAAAAAAATAGAGATATATACTTAGTGGATGTATGTTGGTTTAAAGGTACAGCATTTATTCATTTTTTTGACATAGTTGCCAAGAACTGTAAATATTTATCAGAACACAGAAAATCTCCTCCAGTTTGGTGCAATCAATTAAGAACCACTTTTTTCAGAGCCACATTGGTTTGGTATTGTTGTCCACTAAGGCACTGTTTCATTTTACCAAACAAGTTGTAGTCACACAGGGATAAGTCAGGGCTGTTCGGTGGATGTTGTCACACTTCCCACTTGAATGATTTCAGAATTTCTTTGTTTTCCATGCTGTATGGCATTGTCATGCAGCTGAATGACATCTTTGCTCAATGTATTCCACTGTCTGTTCTTAACTATTTTTTACAAATCTTTTAGCATTTGGCAATTGAGTCCGAATTGATAGTCATCCTTTTTAGCAAAAATTTTGTATAAATAACAAGTTCACAGTCAAATAAAACAATCACCATGACCTTTCCCCAGGCTATTGGATTCTGATTTCTTCCTTGTTGGAGAGGTAACATACTTCTGTTCCACGAATGATTGACTGGTTTCAGGACTAAAATAGTAGTTTTGCCACCTGTGATTATTCGACACAAAAAATTGTGACCCTCAGCAAAACACTGTTGCAGAAGAGCCAAAGACAAAGAGAAACATTAGTTTCTGTGCTGATTGGTAAGTAAACATGGCATCCATCTTGCAAACAACTTCTCGAAACTTGAGTTTTGACATGCAGCTCTCTGTTAAAGTGTTTACCTACAAATAAGTAACAGTTTGAAAGATAGTAACACGATAGAGATGCATTTGTAATCCACATATTAAAACTTATTAAATTGATACTTTTGAATAAATAAATATCTGCCAATTCAAAATTTATTAAAAGGAAAACGTAATTTATACACAAGAAAAAGGAATTAATTTGTTTGTTTGTGTTTGTGCGTGTGTTTGTGTGTGTTTGTGTGTGTGTGTGTGTGTGTGTGTGTGTGTGTGTTTGTGTGTTTGTGGACAAATGTACTGTATATTAACCAATTGTCTTATTTTGATTTGATAATTTATACTATTTTTGAAAACTGAATTCAAATATTATATATATTAAAATAATTTTTATAAAAAAAGAAAAACAACAATTAAGCTAAATAAAAATCAAATATATGCATTTTGAATACTATGTATACTGTTTCAAGAGAGTAAAATTTGTAACTTATAATGAAAATTCATCCATAAGCCAAACAAAAAATTTATTAATTGGAAATGTATCTGACTGCATAATTAATTAATCTCTATCCAATACTAAGTAATTCTAACAAAACTCAAAAATATTCAGTTTTAATAATAATTGCTGTTTCATTATATTTTTTGGAAAAAATTAGAAATTGATTAAAACTATACATAAGTTAACATATATTTCTGTAACATATGTAACATACATAAAAGTATCCAATAAGCATTATGATATTAGCATATCAAACAAATACCATAAGAATAGTAATAAATAGAATATAAAGTAAAATCTAGCGTACCAACCCTGGAAAGCTTATACATTATTCATTTGTTTTTAAAAATATAGTCATAATAAACACAAACACACACACAAACACACACAAACACACACACAAACACACACAAACACACACAAATCCTGGAAAGCTTATACATTATTCATTTGTTTTAAAAAATATAGTCGTAATAAACACACACACACACACACACACACACATATATAATATAAAATTGTTATTTTTTTCCCACAATTTCATCATTACATTTTACTCATTTATTTTTACTATTCTTATTTTTAAAATATATACATAATATTATACTTATATGATTTTCATGTTATAATATTTATTAGATGATAAATGCATATATATGAACTCATTTCCTATAATTTTTTGCAAGAAAAAAATGATAAAACCGTTCACGACTTATGAAAACTAACAATTTTATTCCATTCTAATGGCAAAATAACAATTTTTATTAAGAAAACCTAATAAGATTTTTAAAATTTGTAATATTTTGAATTAAAAACATTTCCAATTAATAACATTTATTATCTCTCATGGTGCTATAAGTACATTTTATCACATTTTATCATCAGATTTTTAAAATGGTTTTAAATCCTTAGTGTTCCTTTTAAAATAATTTTTATTATGATGTATATTATGCTTGTTTTAATAAGTATATTTAAATTTTATTAATTTATGTATGGAATTACTGTTATTTTTCTGAATATTGATATTTTGACAATGAAAATAATTAATTATAGATATAATAGTAAGAATACTGTTAGTAATTACAATATTTCAATCACAAAATTTTAGCATTACATAATAAATTTTTCAATTAATTTTTTTAAAAAAACAAACAAATTTTTGAGTAATAAACTAAGTTTAAATGATATATTTATATAAAAATTAAAAAATTTAACATTTTTATTAAAAAACATAAATTATCAATTATTTTATATACCCAAAGAATCATTATGACAAAAGAGTACTTCAACATCATTTATCTGTAATAAATCTTAATTTAATGATTCCCAAGTATTTGAAGGCTATTTAAGATGTATTTCAAATATATTTATAAATCATTATGAAAGATATATAATTAGTTATTAATTCATATTAAACATTTGAAAATCATAAACAGTAAAACAACAGGCCCATATGACGGTACGAAACCCGCCTTTCAGCCCGAAAATCCCACCTGTGCCCAATTTTTTCCTTGTGTTTCCCCATCGCCTTTTCGGCTATTGCCCGTGAAGCAAACTGCACATAAGCCTCCCCAGTACTTCTCCCCTGGTAGTCAGTTGGTAGGGAAATCCCATTTGGTACAATCTCCAACCCTTTAATTGAAATCCAACCCAACAGAAGTTCATGTGACAGTTAACAATTAAGTAAGAAATATCTTGTTGTAGACAATTGAAATGATATAAATTTAATATTGATATATAATTTTTAAACTATTCTATAAATATTGATGATAGAAAATGCACAATAAAACAAGATAATAATTTTAAGAAATTATAAAATGAATTTAATTTAAAAGAATTATTTAATATATAATTCAGACTGATATATATTGATTACTAAAATTTTTATAAAACAAAAAATTATTATAAGTTGTATGTGCATATCTATCTAAATTTTATATGCAAAAAAGAAATAAATATAAATTTTATTAAAGATCAAACCTGCCATTATTTTTAATAATCATTTAAAAACCTGTAAATTTTAACAAAGCAATCAAGAATTTTGATTTAACAATTTTTTAATTGTTTTTCTAACAACTTCAGAATGTTTTCATGTTGAAATAACTTCAACATGAAAACATTGTGAGTGTAATGTTCATTTTATAATTCAAATGAACTTTTCAAGATTATTTTTAAATTTTTACTTAAAATGGAATAAATTTTAATCATATTATTGTTAATTGAAAACAAAATTTTTATATATAATATTTGATATGCTTTATTACTTTTATAGATAATTTTGCTTTTTTTCCCAACAACTTCAGAATGTTTTCATGTTGAAATAACTTCAATGTTCATTTTATAATTCAAATGAACTTTTCAAGATTATTTTTAAATTTTTACTTAAAAATTTTCTTGTACATATACATTTTTTTCTTTGTTTAATTATTATTAGAATTTAATAACTGAACACATTTAATTTTTAAATCATAACAAATAATTAGTGAATACACATGATAGTGGAAAACAATTATATATATATACAGGCAATCCTCAACTTATGATCACTTTTATGAATGACAATGATGTAATCAGTAAATTCTGTGATTGGTCAATGCAATTCACATGAATTTGACTCCATAACCAATGATCTGATATATGAAAAGCATTCTTTTTTATACTGATTTTTATATCTGTTAAGTTTATTACAATAAAGTGGAGTGTAATAGATATTGGTAGTGAACAATCCATAAATTTTGGACATTTTTTTTCTAGTGAATTTGACTCCATAACCAATGATCTGATATATGAAAAGCATTTTTTTTTATACTGATTTTTATATCTGTTAAGTTTATTACAATAAGTGGAGTGTAATAGATATTGGTAGTGAACAATCCATAAATTTTGGACATTTTTTTTTCTTCTGACCATTTTTATTTACAAAGGCTAGGTTTGGTCAAGGATTACTTGTAAACTTGGTAAAAATCTAGATTTTAGAATCTGGCACTTCAAAAAAAAAATCATCTTTTTAAAACCTGTAAATTTTAACAAAGCAATCAAGAATTTTGATTTAACAATTTTTTAATTGTTATCATAATTAAATATTAAATTACAATGTAAGATAATTCCTTGACAAAAATTTACAAGCTAATAATTAAAACTATTTTAACTGTAGCTGATTTTATTGATATTAATTATTTACATTGAATTTAAACCATTGCAAATGCTTCTTAAATCAATATACAATGATCCAAGAAAATTAAATCAAAATCATCTATCCCTACCATGAATGAAACTAATTCTCATAGGAAAATATCTGGGCTACAAACCCATTTAAAATGATATGGTTTGTTTTTATTTTTATCCTAGAAAAGTTTTGTTATAGTAGCTAAAATATTGAACAGAAAAAAATATTTTTGATTTATTTAAAAAGGTTCTTATTAATTTTAAAGCATTTAAAAATTTTATCTTTTCAAAATAAAATTGTATGATTTTTAAACATTTATGCTTAAAATAATCAAGTATAATTCAATATTTCATCTAATGTTATAAATGTTGACAGGAAAAACATTTTTCCTGTCAATATTTATGGAATATAGATAGATTTCATAATAAATTCTGTATTCTGTTGATAAAATTTAAATAATTTTCCCATATTCTGCTGTGCCCCATAGTACAATTTTATTGAAGTGTTTGTTTGATAGAAAATATGAAAGAAATATTAAAATTTCTGTCATTTCTTTGTTAAAAGATATTTAAAAGTTAAGAAACAATTATCTTGAAAAGTAATTCCTAAGGAATGAATAAAAAAAAAATTCAAAATTGAAATATTTTTACAACTTTTGGTTGTAGTCTAAAAGACATCCAAAATTTATAAAAATATGTATACATTTAATAAAATTGAGATATGACAAAAAAATAAAAAATCCATTTTCTGCAATCTAGCAGTCATAAATCTTTATGATAAACACCTTTTTGATGTACAATGCATTAAAAGAAAGGGCTGCTGTGCCATATAGTACAATTTTATTGAAGTGTTTGTTTGATAGAAAATATGAAAATTTCTGTCATTTCTTTGTTAAAAGATATTTTTAAAAGTTAAGAAGCAATTATCTTGAAAAGTAATTCCTAAGGAATGAATAAAAAAAGAAAAATTCAAAATTGAAATATTTTTATAACTTTTGGTTGTAGTCTAAAAGACTACAACCAAAAGTTATAAAAATATGTATACATTTAATAAAATTGAGATATGACAAAAAAATAAAAAATCCATTTTCTGCAATCTAGCAGTCATAAATCTTTATGATAAACACCTTTTTGATGTACAATGCATTAAAAGAAAGATAAGAAAAATAAAATATAAAATATCGCACACAAAAAGCAAAAAATAATTCTTTCTAGCTAAATTCAATCTAGCTTATACACAAGTATAACAAGTTTTTTTTTAGTAATTTATAATGGCAGAATCAATTATTACCATATATACTTGTATATAAGCTGATCTTCTATATCAGAGTTTGAAAAATCAGTAAAAGTATGAAACTTGTGTATAAGTCAATCTCTCAATTTTCTCCAAGTGTTAGAACAAGACATTCATTAAAATAAATCAAAATTTTCTTTTTATAATTTAAATAATTTTTGAAATTCAGTTCACTATTGGAATAAATAAGATCACTTTGATAAAATTTCAGATTTACAGCATTGAAATGTTGTGATGCAACAACTGGATGGAGAGTAGAAAGTGATTGTGTCATCATGTCATGTTTCTCTATGATACAATTTTATTGAAGTGTTTGTTCGATAGAAAATATCAAAGAAATATTAAAATTTTTATCATTTCTAAATCTCAACAGACTAATAGAGAGCAGAAAGTGATTGTGTCATCATGTCATGTTTCTCTATGGTACAATTTTATTGAAGTGTTTGTTTGATAGAAAATATCAAAGAAATATTAAAATTTTTATCATTTCTAAATCTCAACAGACTAACAAATTTTAAAGAATAAAAAAAATCAATAAAAAAAAAACAGAGTTAAATTTCATTGCAACTGATAGGAATGGAAAGCCAATCAGCACATCCATAATTATTGGAAGCACAAATCTGATATACGAAATTAACTGCAAAATAATAATCACTTATTTTACAAATGATTAGAACTATCTGAAAATGCATGAATTGTTTATTAGAAACATTGGAGATCTCTATATTCCCATTTAATATTAACTTATATGTGCATTAGTGGCAACTATGTTTACTCATTAAAAAGATTGACACATACATTCCTAATTTGTATCCCTTATTTTTGAAGAGCACAGTAAATTAATATTTTTGAATTTATTTAAATATTAACATTCACATATGTCTGCATATTTTTAATATAGTCAAGAAGAAATATGCAGTTTTAGAAATAAATATGGTGCATTCAGTTATTACTATAGGAGGCATATTAATACAAAGCTATCATTTGAAATATTTTTAACCATATTTATATAGTATCCAATATTTAAATATCTACAAAAATATTGATTTATGTACACACACACGTCTGCATATTTTTAACAAAAAAATTAAAAAAAATCAATAAGATAATGATCTTTGTTAAAAATAAATATGATGGATTGAATGGTTGGTGTGACCGAGCTATTGAATTTTTTGATCTTCTGGAAAAAATTTCTGATTTTTGACTCTCACATATAGGCTGAACAAAAAAATTTCTTGGTTTATACACAGTAATTATTTTTAAAATAATTACTTGTTTAATGGAATGAAAAGTTATCTATCAGGACTCTACTTATAAAAGAATATTTTCTCATTATTGTCAATGTATTGAATCCATTTAAGAACATTCTGATTAAATGAAATTTCAAGTACAGAAATACCTCAATTATCGTAGTTGATTATAGTGATTCTTGATTTATCGCGGTTTATAATTTGATACCAATATTCCAATTATGCAATGTATTGAATCCATTTAAGAACATTCCGATTAATGAAATTTCAAGTACAGGAATACCTCAATTATTGTGGTTGATTATAGTGATTCTTGATTTATCGCGGTTTATAATTTGATACCAATATTCCAATTATTGTGCTCCAAATTTGACTTATTGTGGTGTGAGATGTATCCCACTATATATGCAACCAGAATTACATTTAATTCAAATTGCCACTCTACAGATAGCATTCTTATAGCACTTCGTTTCTATCTGATGGCACCTCCTGCTCACCATTCATCAGTAACTGATTGTTCTGTCTGAAGTACATGTGAATATTTATTTCTCTTCTTATTTATTCCTACACTGAATCCGTGAGATGTATCCCACTATATATGCAACCAGAATTACATTTAGTTCAAATTGCCACTCTCCAGATAGCACTCTTATAGCACTTCGTTTCTATCTGATGGAACCTCCTGCTCACCATTCATCAGTAACTGTCTGTTCTGTCTGAAGTACATGTGAATATTTATTTCTCTTCTTATTTATTCCTACACTGAATGCTAAAAGAAACAAGGATGATATCAAAAAGAAATGTAGAGTGATCAGCTTAGAAGATTAGCACATTTAACACATTACTTTTTTACCTCATATATAAAATTTAACAGATTTTAAAAATCATTGGGCAACGATCACCATTTGACATGCATTATTTATTCTGATTGCACATTTAACACATTACTTTTTTACCTCATATATAAAATTTAGCAGATTTTAAAAATCATTGGGCAACGATCACCATTTGACATGCATTATTTATTCTGATTATCATGGATTCGATTATTGCGGTATTTTTTTTGGCAACAATAATTGTGATAATTGAGATATTTCTGTAGCTTGCTGCCAACTATATCATTAACAGAACTGATGAGATGTGGAAATATCATTAACTGATGATAAAAAATATCAAAAATATAAAAATTGTTAAAATTTTTTAGAAAAAATATATTACTTTACAGACACAAAATAATTTGAATAAAATGCATGAATAATTTATTAACTTATAGTTTTTACTTTGTATGAAATCATGCTCTATGTTTAATTTAAAAAACATTACAATATTAGTAAAAAAAAAAAATATCCAGGATTAAGCAAAAATGCATTATTATTTTTTAAAATAAAGTTTTTTACTCTATGCTAAATTTAAAAAACATTACAATATTAGTAAAAAAAAATATCCAGGATTAAGCAAAAATGCATTATTATTTTTTAAAATAAAGTTTTTGACCACTTACAGTTGGTTTATTTCAGCTTACAAAGTTACAAGAATCACATTAGAAAAAATTTCCAAATATTTGAACCTAATGTAGTAGCTCATTGGGGAAATGTTATATAACAAAGTTTATACATTTAATTTTATAACTAATAAAATAATAATAAGTCTTCACATGTTATGACTATTTTATTAGAAATCATATAAGTAACAAGTTTTAGTCCTAACTCTACAAGTTATCAAAAATCATAAATAAGATTATTTTATCAACACCTGTATAACATATATGATATTTATGATTTTTGGATTCACTATAATAGAAGTATATATTATTTTTGTGGAATATTTATTTTACAACAAAGTTTATTATTGACAGACTATTCATGGAGCCTTTTCTGTCCATCTAAATAATATTTTTATATCGGACTTTTGCTTATGCAAAAGTTCTGATATCTAGTATCTTTATATATTCTGGAATATTTTCTAATTAATACTTCTTGATGGAGCCTTTTCTGTCCATCTAAATAATATTTTTATATTGGACTTTTGCTTATGTAAAAGTTCTGATATCTAGTATCTTTATATATTCTGGAATATTTTCTAATTAATACTTCTTGATTCCAAGGAGGATAAATTTTATAGAATTTACTATACAGTGGTACCTTGGTTAACGACGGCCTCGGATAACAACATAGTTGGTTAACAACGAGTGGTCGTGAGAAAAAAATGTCTTGGTTAACGATGCAGGCTTTAGTTAACGACTCCTGATTATGTGAACTAATGAGTGGTCGTGAGAAAAAAAAATGTCTTGGTTAACGATGAAGGCTTTGGTTAACGACTCCTGATTATGTGAACTTCCGACAAAATAGAGCTCTATAACAGCTCGTCATCGCATCACGTGATTCATTAGCTCAGTTGTTATTCGTTATTTTTTAATTTTTTATCACAATCAAATCAAATCCAACAATATCATTATTAAAATTAATAAAATTATAACCATATAAAAATATTATTTAAGTAAATGATAATTAACATATAGTAATGAAAACAAATTATTTAATTAATTAAAAATAGACGTGCAACAGTTCATTAGTTTTTAGTTTCTTAAAGATGATTTCTAGACGATTATTATTTTAAATTCTGCCAACCAAGTCTGATTCTATTGTTTGTTTGTGTTATATATTACTTAACACCTGCAAGTGGTGTGGATATCGCAGTTTCGGATTCCATTAGAAGAAAAAACGTCTCTCCGAGATCCTACAGTTCATATAGATAATAAATCGGCGAATGTGTGTCACTGTTCATTCGCCATTAAAAAGCAAAATCAAATCTTATCTATATAATAATTGTTGAATTTATAAGCTTCTAATCAGTGTTTATGGATTCGTTTCTGAAAAAACTCCGAAGTGAGCCCAATTGTTCTTCTAGTGAGATTGATAATTAAAAACTGTTTTCATGAACAATTCATTTTATTAGTGTTATTTTTTTTAGCAAATATAATAAATAAGTGATATTTTCCATATTTTATGGACATTTTAAATGAGTTTTATCTGCATTTTTAATATTTACTATGGTTGTGGGAAGGAGTCGGAACGAATTAATCAATTTCCAATTAAATAAAGACGGTAATCTGGAACGGATTACCGTTGTTAACCAAGCTACCACTGTATATTCATTTATAAGACAAACAAAATTTAGGAAAGCCAACTCTGCACTGGAGTCACATTAAAAAAAAAAATATTGCATTTTTTTGTATTTCTTTTGTATTTAATGTATAAATTTAAGCTTTATTTACTATTGTGCATGACTCTAACATTTCTTTTAATGAAAATTTGTTTTTGGTTTAAGTATCAAAATACTGAAGCAACCAGTACTTTAGTAATTTGCTGCTTATTTCATAAATTAAATTAAATTTCCTTTTTAAAACAAAATATATATACAGTGTAATCTTGTTATCTCGAACCTCTCTATCTCGAAACCTTTGATATGTGGAAAAAAATTTTTCTGTGCACTTTCAGCATTAAACCAAGGTAATTTCAATAGTTATCTCAAAGTATTTTCTTCAAAACCCTTGCTATCTCAAATTAGTTTATAATTTTTGTGCTAGAGAAAAAAAGAGTATGAAATACTTATGAATTTTCCCTCGCTTTCAGAGTCTAAACAAAGGATTTAAATTTAACAAAAGTACGTAAATGTGCTACCAATAATGGGAACAGGAACTTTTTTGTGCATGCATGGAATACTGAACATGCCGTACAGTAGTTTCGTTTTCTAAGTTTCACTTCTAATTATTGATAGGTTTTTGTCAATATGATCGTGTTTATTCAGTGATATTTTCAATCTTTGGTTTATAAGATGCAGGAGTATTTAGACACTAATTTTCATGGGAAAAAAGAGTATCTTATACAGTATTAAAAACTTGGTATTGTGTATTACTGACATAAAAATCTTTATTTAAAATTAAACCTTGATATCTCGAAAACTCTTTATATCAAATTTTTTTTTTCTCCTATGAAATTCAAGCTAGAAGTTCTACTGTATATGATAAACAGGATAAATTTCTATTAATACTTTGAGGTATTATTAGAAATCTCTAATTTCATTTGCCTATTGTAGAACAGTTATTTTCAATTTGTATTCCACAAAGAGTCTATAGGTATGATGTGGGAGTTTGAGTGTAGATCAAAAAGCATTGAGGGGGGGAATTGCGGAATATAAAACCAATCATTGATGTAAATACAATCACTAAGCCTTCTTGCAATGATTGTATGTACCTCAAATTTCATTGTTTTTATACTGGAAGAGAAGAAAAGATAATTAAACTCAAGACATAAGAACTGAAATAAATTTTAGAAATTACATTTTTTGCAAAGGCTAATAAAAATGAAAACAATAAAAGATTATAAAACAAATCATCATAATAAAATTCAAAAATTCATGATCAATAAGAAAAACCAAGCACTATGCAGAAATAAAACCTTTATTTCCTAAAGCAACGTTTTCGACCATAAGCTAGCTACCAGTGGGGAATGGTCGAAAACGTCCCTTTAGGAAATAACAACTTCTTACTTTACAAGTTAATTTTCAGGTCCAAATTAACATCTTGTAAAGTTGGGAATTATCTTATGTAGAAATTCTAACAGTGCCACAAGAAAGTGCATTATAAATCTATTAAATGCTTAGTAAATTAGAATTGAAAATAATATGGTGATATATTTTTGATATAGAATATCATCATTTATTTCAGAAGTTGAAATATAAAGCACTTGTCTTTTTGTGCTGTTGATATTTTAAATAAATTTTGCCTTATAATTAAGCTTTTACAATATAGATAACCCACGATTTATAAAGCCTCAAAATGCATAATTTCAAAATTATGAAATTTGTACCCTGTTTCAGATAGTCTACATGAACTTCTACATGTTTCTAGAAACAATGTAAATAGAACAAAAGGGACTGCCTGAGTGCATTTTCCTCTGCCAATAAGAAGTGGGTGGAAAATTGGACCAGCAAAACATAAAAGGAAATGCATGTATCCTTTGATAAAAGACATGACAACAACAGGATAGTTAATGAAATTAAATTTATTTATACTATTCCACATAGTTATTAGACAATGGAATGAACAAACATACATGTCACATACACAAAGTGCAAGAGAGATGACTAGAAGTTTCCATGTGGTGACAAAGGTGAACGACTTATGGTGGATGAATCAAAGTACCTTTACTGGGTTAATTGTGCAAAAGGTACTACAGAGGAAAATAAAGCCAGAGAAATTATGGTAATTCTACAGAATCAGCCAAGTGACATCAGTTGAAACTGGCCAGCAGACCTTGACCAAGATTGCATCCACAACTGTTTTCTATTTATGCCTTGTCATGTACAGAAAGTGATTTTTTAATTTTACTATTGCATTTCATAAATAATTAAGCCTAAAGCATCCATTAGAGTCTACACAAAAAGGCAGCAAAAAGTTGCATAAAACTCTTAACAATTGATAAAAAAAAATGGAAGTGATTCCTTGTGTGGAGGCTGGAGATCATAGGATGCAGATTTGTAAGGCTTTTTAGGCCTTGCATCTTTGATGATGATAATGAACAATGCTGAAAAAATTAAAATGTTCTTATTTTGGTAAATCTCTTGTTTCAGCATCTAATGCCTTATACACAAGAAGTGCATGTTTGGAAAAAATGGAAAAAAATTTTTATTGCTGTAAATTGGTGGTTTAACCCAAAAAAGAGTTCCTATCACCAGATGGCCATAATGGAGAAAACTAAGGCTCTGTTTGACTAAATTAAAGAGGAAAATCTAGCAATAAAATATCTGTCACTAGTAAGGAATGAATTTTTAGATTTAAATCTTGCTCCAAAATTCAGTTGTATGTTTGGGGAAGCTGCAAAGTGCTGATACTGCAGCAGCAGACATGTATCCAGCCGAATTTCAATGAATTATAAATGAAGGTTCATACATTCCTGATATATGAACCTTTGTTTATAACAACAAAACAAAGATTATATTGGAAAAATATGCCATTCCAGTCCTACATTATCCATAAAGAAGCAACTGTCCCTGGTTTTAAGGTTGCAAAGGATCATTTGATTTTGCTTCTGGGGTGCAATTTATCAGATCTTTTAAACTTAAGCTAATGCTAGTGTACTATTTGGAAACATCATGGGTATTGAAAAGGATTGAGAAAACACTTCAGTTTTTTGGCATCAATCCATACATCCACACACAATAAAGTGTGGATGTCTCTGACTATTTTTATTGAATGGTACTCTACAATTTTGTCCAGAAATTTCCAGGTTTTGTTCAACTAATAACTTGCCTAAAAAAGTTTTATTGGTTCTGGACAATGCTTTTGATCATCCAGTTAAGCTTCAAGACATCCAGAATGATAATTTACAAGTTAAGAAAGTTTATCTGCCACTAAAAACATCATCAGTTCTTTGACCAATGGATCAAGGCATGTTTTCAACTTTTAAGACATCTTATCTGTGAACAATCTTTAAATATATAATAGAAGCAATTGAAACATCAATGACAATGAAATGGTATGTGGTATTGGAAATCATACCACATTTTGAAGGCCATCAGCAACATCTTGTTTACAACTTTGCAGCACTTAAGCAAGGTTAATTTTTTATTTTGGTAAAGCACTTTCGGACTACATTCAAGTCCCTCATCAGTACCGGCTTCTCCGAACAAACATTTAAATATAAAGAATTCCGCTACAGTTTACATGCATTTAGAACGTCAGAATACTAGAACATTAGATTCAAATATTTAAACAACAAGTTATATATACGTCTGACTGTACTTAGAATATAAATAAGATTAGTATACTTAATTTTAAATGTAACAATATTACATATATATCCTTTTGCATATACGTTTCGTTTTTTAGAGATACGTTATATGTACTATGATAAATAAATATACTGAAGATATATTTATTTTTACAGTCAGACGTATATATAACTTGTTGTTTAAATATTTGAATCTAATGTTCTAGTATTCTGACGTTCTAAATGCATGTAAACTGTAGCGGAATTCTTTATATTTAAATGTTTGTTCGGAGAAGCCGGTACTGATGGGGGACTTGAATGTAGTCCGAAAGTGCTTTACCAAAATAAAAAATTAATCTTGCTTAAGTGCTGCAAAGTTGTATTCTGGTTTACGTGAAGCAAGAGGTGTTTATAAAGTTAGAACATCTTGTTTTTCTGGGAAAAAGTGAATCAGTTGTGCATGAACATTGTTTGGAAAATAGTTGTGGCTGAGTGCAGTTTTGGATGCAGAGACTGAGAAAGAGCACTTATAAAATGTAATAGATAAATTCACAAACATAACTCAAGATCTTCATATTGACAACATTGATGCTCAGGATATTACTGAATTGCTTGAAAGTCACACTGCACTACTATCAAAAGAAGACATTGAAGAGTTGGTTTTGCGAATAGAACAGCACCAGAAAAGGAAGAAATAAAAGAATTGGAATTTATCAGAGAATATTGTTGAAAAAATTTCTATAAGAAAATCTTTCTAAAATGTGTGAAGTTTTTGATAACTTTGATAATGACCCTGACTGGAAGTGTGTTTCTGTAATCTGCAGAGGAGTCAACATCTTTCTCAATCCCTACTACAAACTCTTGCAGGAACAACACAGAACTTCCGGCAGTCAACATTGGCTCAGTTTTTTAAGAAAACATTTTCAACAAATCCGAGAATTGGAGGCCAAAGCATTGACCATAACCTTTCATATCAACCTGGCAAGAAAAAGAAACATGAGAACATTCATCGACAAGCCTGCAGTGATAATACACCTTGTCAGGAATTCTGACCAAGGATTTTTGCAAACTTATTGTTGTATGAACTTTTTCATTTGTAAAATATTTAATTACTATATACACCCGTACTGTATTTTTCATCTATAAATGTCCTGATTTTTGTGTTTATTTGTGTTGAAAATTAATGTAATTTTCCAATTTATGAAATTTTTTTCCAGTTTTGGAATGTTTCTCATTATATTCTATAATAATTTTATCTTAAATTATGAATTAACCCTTTGCACTCTGATGTCAATAACGTACTTGACAGGCCGAAGACCTGCTACAACTCCGTTGTCAATAACGTAATTGACAGGGTCTTGTGCCCTTATTTTTATTTATATTGAAAAATAAATTTTTAAAATATTATTTTTTGTCATATTTTTACATTGTTTTATCATAGTAACCAAAATTTTGCTAAAATTTGGATTTTTAATTAATTTTTTAATCGTTTTATAATCGGATTTACTAATATAAGTGCCATCTTTTGACCACCAAAAATTCAAGAATGGATCGTCCGAATTTGTCCGACTTCTCTTTTGGACTGCCAAAAATTCAAGAACGGATTGTCCGAATTTGTCCGATTTGCTCTATCATGTTCTACATTTCCTTCTTAGTTTGTCTTTACTTTTTTTTGCAGATATCTTGATGCAATTAATTATAATTTGGGAAAGTTTGGCCCCTTGTAAATAATATGATTTTACCACTTTTTCACACAAAATTCGATAAATTAATTTTATTTAAGTTTATAATGCTTTGAAATTCGATAAATTAGTTTTATTTAAAAATTTATAAATTTTAACTTATCAGCGACAAAATTCAATAAATTAGTTTTATTTAAAAATTTATAAATTTTAACTTATCAGCGAAATAAAGCGATCTATACTACGCTTACGATCGACACAGAAGCCGGCGACCAAGATTCTGGCGGGAAATATCTAACGATTTATCAAAATCAGCTGATTGTTTGTTTATATTAGTTATATTTTAAAAATTACACAAAAATTTAAATAATAAAGTAATTTTTGTGTAATCCCTAGTCGAAACAAGTAATTTGTAGACCAGGGGTGCATAATTATTGTCAGTGTCCATCCAAGGTCAACTACATGACCTTAGACTCTGGACTAGTTACATTTTTTTTTAACTAAGGGGAGAGCCGTGAAAACCTATCCCCTTTGTTTGAAAATGATATTATTTATTTTAACTATTTTTTAAAAAATTAATGACTTATAATGACTAAATACGTTTAAAAAATTAATGACTTATAATGACTAAATACAGAGAAATAATTCATCGCCATTTTTAAAAGGCACTGACAAGGGGAGGGCACGGTCTGGGAAATGAACTTTGGAATCAAACTTTGTGTGGTGGTAGTTTACCCTTCATGTGTTAATATGATAAAATATTAGCGCGCACTATTCAGCCAATTCCGAAAAAAATGGATTCAAAGTTTTCATAGCTGTTATATATAATAAAAAATGTGCAAACATGTCAGAATGCCGAGTAGCCGAGTCGGTAGCGCGATGTCCGTCGGTGCTGACTTCCGGTATGGGCCGCGGGTTCGGTGTGCGATTATTTTTTTTTTTTTCGTTACAATTATTATTTTATACATTTTATTTAAAAAAATATTTACATAAAGAAATATTTTATCTCACAATTTTATCTCACTTGCTGACATTTTCACTTGAAAACGTTTTTGTAAACTGATTTATATTGGCGACACGAAACAC
Source organism: Olivierus martensii (assembly GCA_000484575.1). NCBI lineage: Eukaryota > Metazoa > Arthropoda > Arachnida > Scorpiones > Buthidae > Olivierus > Olivierus martensii. Next base: position 37,204 of record AYEL01084093.1, read on the forward strand.
ATTCTACCCTCTTCAAAAGCCAGGGATAAACTTACAGTGATACTAGAAAACACACTTTTTGATGACTTTATGAGTTTCACATGATAGTGTCAGTAAGTAATCGGCAACTGGAACGTTTGCGTCAATCTTACCAGTAAAAATATGCACGTATATGTGAAATGTTGTAGATAATTAAAAACACAGATAAAAAATTTTTCCGGGAAAAAACTTAAGGTTTAAAGACCTCTCGAATAACAAATTAATGAAAAATTATGAGATAAAATATTTCTTCATGTAAATATTTTTTAAATAAAATGTATAAAATAATAATTGTAACAAAAAAAAAAAAAAATAATCGCACACCGAACCCGCGGCCCATACCGGAAGTCAGCAGCGATGTACAGCGCGCTACCGACTCGACTACTCGGCATTCTGACGTGTTCGCACATTTTTTATTATATATAACAGCTATGAAAACTTTGAATCCATTTTTTTTCGGAATTGGCTGAATAGTGCACACTAATATTTTATCATATTAACACATGAAGGGTAAACTACCAACACACAAAGTTTGATTCCAAAGTTCATTTCCCAGACCGTGCCCTCTCCTTGTGAGACAAATCTTGAGTAAAAAAAACGTATAAAAAGAGATAATTTATCAAAAATCAGAGCTAAATCTGGCATACAGATGGCAAGATGATAGCTACATATACAAATTATAGCAATATTTATTAAAATAAATTTTTTAACAAAGTCGACATTCTTATACGTACTAATACTTCTTATAAAATAAAATGTATTTATAATTATTTTAAGAAAATACAAAGAAAAATGGCTAATAAACAATTATTTTAAACATTTGTGTAGTATAATACTGTATTTCATCCATGAGAGGGATAATACGATTGTTTGTTTACACAAGATATCGAATTACGGTCTAGGGATCATATTACAATCATAAATTGTCTTCGTTAGTCGGAAAAATTTTTTAGAATCATGAAGTATTTGGTATTATTAGATGCGGAATATCATCAAGAATGTAAATATATAAACATTTTTTTTATCCGATGCCCGAAATCATGAATAATTTGAAAAATTATGTATTGTTTACATATGCAAATTAGGCCTAATTGCTTTCGTATATTTTTTCTCTTATTCTTTTGATTCTTCATCCAAAACTAAAAAAGGGTATTAGAGTATGGTATATTGCCGACAAAATCCAATTTTTTCATGTCAAAATATTAAATGCAAAAAAGTTATGGCAAAAAAACAAAAAATCATAATTTTTTTAAATGGATGCGCTGGAGTGGTAGACTGTTAAAAAAAAAAAAAAAAAAAAAAAAAAAAAAAAAAAAAAAAAAAAAAAAAAATCATAATTTTTTTAAATGGACGCGCTAGAGTGGTAGACCGTTAAAAAAAAATATTTTTTAGGAGCGCAAAGGGTTAATATGGTAAAACCTACCCCAGAGTAAATCAAGGGTTACCTGTATTTTTATTTTAGATTTACAATAAAATTTGAATAATTTTCTGCCTCCATACTTCTATCAATAAAAATAAGAAAAAATTATGTGCGTAATCAGTGAATCAATGGTGTAGTAGAATTGAGGAAATACAATAATATATTTATAAATTATAGTCAAAATAGGATAAAAAATAATGTTAGTGTAAAACTTTGAACAGAATATTTTATACAGTTTTAATTTAAATTTTGTGAAAATTCTAAGTAAACAATTACTGAATATAAGTAATATATTTTATGTAAATGTCATTACCAGGAATTCTGACAGTCTTTTGTTCACAATAAAACATTGTTAATAAAAATTAGATAAATATGAAATAAAAAAATTTAAGGCCTAGTTTTACAATGTCCTGTTAAAGTTTCTATTAGTTTTAACAATTAATTATCTGTTTATAGTAATGAACAAATATCTTTATTCTTACAAACATGTTATGAAAAGTGGTCACTTCCATTTTAGGCAGATATTTACAACTTTTAAGTCAAATAAATGTGAAATATTAATGTTGGAAGTTAAATAATAATAAAAATGGCAATAAAACTATATTTTGCTTTGTGAAGTTAGGAAATATTTGATTCTTCAAAAATTAGATTTAAACATCCACCATCAAGCTTTTGTCTGAAACCATCTAAACATTTATAATTCCTATAATCATTAAATATATTTTTATTTAATGCACAGATTTTACTCTACCTTTTTTTATATAGTTTGTTTGATGTTTAGATTGTAGGAATGGCTAGTTTACAGCTTTCAGTACCGATTCACTTGATGTTTGTGGAAGTCAAAAGATTAAGAATCATTTAATTGGAGTATCAAATTACCAATAAAACTGTATTACTTTGCTTTTACAAACCAGTTATCATAGTGATTAGTGTTAAAATATGCAAATCAGTCTTTAATCCATTCAGGTTTATTGACATATAGACACTTTGTGAAAGTAGTGTAAAAAACAATTAAAAAAAAGGCTGCATTAATTAAATCAAGATTAAAACAATTAAATTCTGATTTAATTAGTGCAGTTATTGTGAATCAGTTCTTTTGTGTTTTAGTTGAAAATATGTGCTTCCACTGATAATTCCTAAATTTTTTGATTGGCAAAATGTTTTTAATTATCATGTTTTTATGAAAGATGATTTGAACAGATTCTATTAGTAGAATTTGGATTATTTTTTGTCCAATCTTATTGGTTTTGCATTCTTATATTACATTATATTAAGTTTAATTCCAATTTTGGGACAAGATAATTTCACTTTTACTTAAAATTTCAAAAATAAAATTTTTTGTATGATGGATGATCTTTCTAAAGTTTATAAAACTGAAAAAATATTGTTAATAATACAAAATAATGTTTCTTATTTGTTCATTTATTGCTTTATTTTTATTGATTATTATGTAAAAAATGAGAAAATTTGAATGTAAACACTCTCAGGCTATTTAAAAGAGCATGAAACTTTTATTGTTTTATAGTAGCTAGTCATTTCCCAGGAAATTGCAGCCAAACCTACTTTACTGCACTGCATATTATAATATTGGGTGTTGTGTAAATAAAACATCTGCAGGTCAATTAGAGCAAAGTAAAGAATACAGTGGATTCCGCTTAATTGGGACAGTCGCATAATTGGGACAAATCTCAAAGAACGAAAACCAAATTAACAAACTAATACAAAATTTAAACGCATGGGACAACTTTTCGCTTAATTGAGACAATAGCAGAAAAGGAATTTTCAATTTTTGATATATTTTAGGATTTTTTGAAAGTATAGCTACACATACATACACTAATCTTTGCCAAGATGTCAAGAAATGATTTTACCCCAAGTAAAATTGCTTGGCTGAATAAAATTAAAAGCCAGCCATTTAATATAAAATTGCTTGGCAGAATAAAATTAAAAGCCAGCCATTTAATACAAGTTCTAATCTTTGCCAAGATGACAAGAAAGGATTTTACACTCAAGTAAAATACCTGGCTGAATAAAATTAAAAGCCAGCCATTTAATACAAGCCATCGTATGCATACATGCACTAATCTTTTCAAAGATGTCAAAAAAGGATTTTACACTCAAGTAAAATTGCTTGGCTGAAAATTAAAAGCCAGCCATTTAATACAAGCCATCGTAGACTCGCTGAACAAATCTACTGTAGTGCATCTCCTACAACAAGAAAATCAATTGCGTGAGGAGTGGGCATTACAGAATGCATCTCTTACAAAAAGAAAATCAACTGTGTAAGGAGTGGGCATTACACTACTAAAAGAAAATCAACTACGTAAGGAGTGGGCATTACAGAAAGAAATTCCAGGAACATTGTAAAGAAAGTGTGATGGAAAGGATTCAGAAATCGAAGAAGCATTAGATCAATGGATTTCTATAGTTAGTGGGCAAAACGTGAATATCAGCAGCCCAGTATTGAAGACGGAGATCGGTAAAAAACTAATAATTAGGTATCTGTTTTAACAAAGCATGTCCCAATTAAGCGGAATCCACTGTATTTACTTTGCTCTGATTTCAAAGTATATAATATAGCTGTTTATGTATGAGAAGGGACAATATTCATATATAATTTTGAAAATTTATAAAATATGAAAATAAAATTATTGAAATTAAGGAAAAACATATCAATAAATTTGTTACTTTTCAACTAATTATACAACATAGCTTCATTAATGAAAATTTGCATAATACATTATTTTTTATCAATAATTTTTTAAAAATATGGTCCAGTTTTCTTTATTCATAACTTTTTATTCAGAAGGCTTGCTGCTATCCAAAAATAACAAATACTTTGTTTGATGATTAAGATTTCATATGAAAATATAAAATTCAAAAAAATGTTCACATCATTATAATGAGAATGGAAAATGTAATAAATGTTAAAAATTTCAAAAGAAATCTCATTTAATGAAAATTAAATGAGATTTCACAATGTAAATTTTTTGCATATTAATTAGGCTTAATTTTTCAATATCTGCCAGATTTTAAAAATATGAGGTTAATCACGAAATTCATATGACTCAATATTAATAAAACTTTGATAATACTATATGATGATGATGATTTATAATAATTAAAACTCTCAAATATCGAAAATGAAATATTAATACAAGAAGTTCTTAAAGAAAAGTATTTTACAATTGAAAAATAAATAAATGATTCTTTTTAAAATAAGAAAAAATTATTATTATTGGTGGATATCACAGTTTCGGATTCCATTAGAAGAAAAAACGTCTCTCCGAGATCCTACAGTTCATATAGATAATAAATCGGCGAATGTGTGTCACTGTTCATTCGCCATTAAAAAGCAAAATCAAATCTTATCTATATAATAATTGTTGAATTTATAAGCTTCTAATCAGTGTTTATGGATTCGTTTCTGAAAAAACTCCAAAGTGAGCCCAATTGTTCTTCTAGTGAGATTGATAATTAAAAACTGTTTTCATGAACAATTCATTTTATTAGTGTTATAATTTTGCTTAATTTTGTACTGACTGATTTTTTTTGTTCAGTTTAAACTTGCTTTATTGCTGATTTATAAATATTATTATTTGTTATTTTTGTAATTTATTATATTTTTTAAATTATAATAGGCTGTAACAACAGCTACCTCAACTCCTGTAGGAGCAGATTTTAAGCCTCTAAGTTCTTCTCCAAATGTAAAGCCAACTTTTCCTGCCTATAGTGGTACTAATACAACTGCCAGTTCTTCAGGTAATTAATTAATTAAATTTAAATTGCTGTATGTGCAATTGTGTCATCATTATAAATTATTGTACAGTCTAATTTTTTAGCATTATTATTATTATTGATGATTATTATTAGTAATCATTTATTTTCCGTTCACTTTTAATCTGTTTCAAAATTTATGGGGAAAATTTCAATAGATTTAAGATTTCACATAACAGGGCATTTGTGCTGCTATATTTTTAATTTTTCACTTTACCTGAATATTTCTAATCTAATTTTATTTTTATTTCAATTCTGTAGCTCAGTGTGTTTCCTAAACTTTTTTGATTATGATTTTAATATAATTTTTATTTTTCTGGCTTTGTTGATTCGTATTGAGTTCATGTAGTTTTAAGTTGCCATCTGTTTAAAACTACTGTAAGTGATAGTTACTTAAGAATCTAATGAATCTTTGAAATAATCAAAAGAAAACAACTTGAAACAGATCCAAGCAATATCTGTAATAAAGTCAAGATAATATGTCAAAAATCTTGCAGAAAATTTCCATTGATATCTTTTTGGAGGTTCTCATATGGGTTGCATCCTAAATTTTGGGAACCATACTATAGTTTATTAGAAGAGAGAATGGACGCATAACTTAAATCTTGAAAGGCTCTGAATTATACTAATTATTTACTTTAAAATTCAATTAGACAATATAATATATGCAATCACCTGCTTACATATATCTGAGTTACAAACTTTTGCATATATTACATGCCATTTTATTTAAAAGGGCCATTCAGTAGGAAACCAGAAAAGTTGTATTAAAAATCATGCATACAACCTATATCATTGTGTGTCTGTATGCAGAGGCAGTGACTTTGAGCTACTATAGATGGCATTGTCATGCCTGTGGCATGCATAGGAACCTGAGAAACAGCTTAACAAAATGGCGATACCCTTGCAATAATGAGCCAAGCAAGAGTAGTGAAATATTATGAGATTTTTGTTTAGCAAAGGTGTGAACTTATAAAGATTCAGCATTGGATGAGAATTCAGTTTAGTGACAAGTACATGAATCTTACACAAGTGTGTGAATGGATTGGGAAGTTTAAGAATGGCATCACTAGAGCAGAGGATTCTCCTTGCTTAAGTCTAGCATTCATGGCAGTCATGGAAGACAACATTACAACCTTGGAGAACATGATACAGTAAAACTGGTGCAGCACAGTCATGGAAATAGTATCACTATCGGACATTAGTATTGGATCAGCCAACACATGACAAGCTGAAGTTCTGAAATTATGTAGGGGATAAATTTCTTGAATGAATATAGTAATTATATCATTACATCACAGATATAAATTAATATATAATATTTTGAAATACTATATTAAATGAAATTTTCTAAGCACATAAGCAAATTTTGTTTTAATTGATTTTTTTTTCTTTAAATAGAAAATGCTTTTGCTGTTTTCAAAAAATTGTACATTCTAAACAAGGAATTTTGTATATAGAATCTGCATAAAAAGAATTTGAATTAATATTTGTTCATTTTAATCAAGTTTTACTGATATAAGTCTCAAAATCATCAATATTATTATTTTAGGATCATTTATTGAATTACAAAACATCACATTGAAAGTTATTCAGGAAAAATGGAGGAATTATGCATGAATATTTTAATTGCTTGTCAACTGATTGTTCTGATAAAACATCGATAAGAAAGAAATATTTCTGACTTATTTAGAAGATTCTTATAATTCAAAATTAATACTTAAAATTTCATTGATTCAAAAGAAAATTTTATTTAAATACTGTATTTTAATAATTGAACATAATTCAGTATTTTGTCAAATATTATGAATATTGATTTTGATTGAGGGCCAAAACTTTATCATCAGAATACAGGAATTTCTTATCTTTATGAGTTAATTTATTTCTGGAATGAGTTTAAAGCAAGAACTTAAAAGTGGAAATTTATTTCCTATAGCTCTAAAATTACAAATGATTTCCATTCTCAACATTGAAATTTGAGCATAATAAAATTAAGGCTAACAAAACAATAATTTATGATTAAACAATGATATATTTATTTAAAGAAATGAAAACATACCCTTTAAAATTAAGCAAATTATTATTATAAATTATTTATGCCATACAAATATTAAAGAAGCTTATTCTATATCATCATTGATAGTTGAATACATGAGATTTTATACAGCTGAATAATTGCCTCAGGCATAATCCAGAATGAAAGTTATTCATTTAATATGCCAGTAAAACCATGATGATTGGAGGATGTACTACTATAATTTTTGTTTTTACCATTCCATAGCATTCACTCTGTCATGTGCTACAAATCTAGTTGCGCTGTATTGTATAGCTACATACCTTGTTTGAAATGCCATATTTATGATTGTTTAGCATTCATTTATTTCAATTATTATTCATATTTTCAATTTTGTTGATACCTCATATTTGATAAAAAGAACTTGTAAACTTTGGAACTCATAAACCAAGAACTTCTGTAAATGCTAATTCCATTTTATAAAAATTTCTGTTTAATGCATTAAAAGGATTTTAATGTTAAAGGTTATAAAGTTCAAAAGTTGGAAAAAATAATTGTAAATTATAAAAAAAAATTATCAAAATTGATCTAATTTTATTATTTTTAAGTAATTATAAATAGAAGTTATGAAAACTTTTAACAAAAACTTGCATACATTCAATAAAGCACAGACATCAACAAAATGAAAGAGATTAATCATAATCTTCATTTTACTAGGGGATTTGTGATTCAAATGATTCTAAACTAGCCAAACTTCCCCCAGCGGTTTATTTTTGAATTAACTGTCAAATTAATAATTATTAATCCAACAGATGGTGGCACTGTAGCATAAATTTAAAATAATTATTAATTTGGCAGTTATTCAAAAAATAACCGCTGGATGAAATTTGGCTAGTTTAGAATGAAAGAGATTCTTGTTTTCAGTAATCACTAAATTTACTCTAACTTGTGTTTCTAATATTCAATCTTAATGATATATTATTGTAATTATTTATTAATGATACTGTTTACAATATAATTTTGTATAAAAGTAATTTTTGATGAAATAAATTGACTGCAATATATTATTTGAATTTATTTATGAATATTTTTCTTCAGATTTTAAAAGAATCAATAGTCTAGAAAAGATTGAGCCATTGGTCTAAAAATATTTTTGATGAACTAAATAGAACAAAATCAGCTTTAATTATATTAGTAATATATAAGGGAATTAGGTTTGACAGTTATAGAGAATACAGTCTATCCTTGTTATCTCGAACCTCTCTATCTTGAAACTCTTGATATGTGGGGAAAAAATTTTTTCCATGCACTTTCAGCATTAAACCAATGTAATTTCAATAGTTATCTCAAGCAGTTTCGGATTCCGTTAGAAGAAAAAACGTCTCTCCGAGATCCTACAGTTCATATAGACAATAAATCGGTGAATGTGTGTCACTGTTCATTCGCCATTAAAAGGCAAAATCAAATCTTATCTATATAGAGTTGAATCTATAAACTGCTTATCAGTAGTTATGGGTTTGTTTGTTAAAAAACTCCGAAGTGAGTCCAATTATCCTTTGTTGATTATATAAGCTTCTAATCAGTGTTTATGGATTCGTTTCTGAAAAAACTCCGAAGTGAGCCCAATTGTTCTTCTGGTGAGATTGATAATTAAAAACTGTTTTCATGAACAATTCATTTTATTAGTGTTAATTTTTTTAGCAAATATAATAAATAAGTGATATTTTCCATATTTTTAGGACATTTTAAATGAGTTTTATCTGCATTTTTAATATTTACTATGGTTGTGGGAAGGAGTCGGAACGAATTAATCAATTTCCAATTAAATAAAGATGGTAATCTGGAACAGATTACCGTTGTTAACCAAGCTACCACTGTATATTCATTTATAAGACAAACATAAAATTTAGGAAAGCCAACTCTGCACTGGAGTCACATTAAAATCCAATTAAATAAAGACGGTAATCTGGAACGGATTACCGTTGTTAACCAAGCTACCACTGTATATTAATTTATAAGACAAACATAAAATTTAGGAAAGCCAACTCTGCACTGGAGTCACATTAAAAAAAAAAAATATTGCATTTTTTTGTATTTCTTTTGTATTTAATGTATAAATTTAAGCTTTATTTACTATTATTTATTTATTATTACATGACTCTAACATTTCTTTTAATGAAAATTTGTTTTTGGTTTAAGTATCAAAATACTGAAGCAACCAGTACTTTAGTAATTTGCTGCTTATTTCATAAATTAAATTAAATTTCCTTTTTAAAACAAAATATATATACAGTGTAATCTTGTTATCTCGAACCTCTCTATCTCGAAACCTTTGATATGTGGAAAAAAATTTTTCTGTTACTGCTTATTTCATAAATTAAATTTCTTTTTTAAAACAAAATATATATACAGTGTAACCTTGTTATCTCAAACCTCTCTGTCTCGAAACCCTTGATATGTGGAAAAAAATTTTTCTGTGCACTTTCAGCATTAAACTAATGTAATTTCACTGTGCACTTTCAGCATTAAACCAAGGTAATTTCAATAGTTATCTCAAAGTATTTTCTTCAAAACCCTCTCTATCTTGAATTAGTTTATAATTTTTGTGCTAGAGAAATTAAAAATATTTTGAAATTTTTCTTTGCTTTTGAAATCTAAACAAAGGATTTAAATTTAAGAAAAGGATGTAAATATCTATCGATAACTGGAACAGGAACTTTTTTGTGCATGCTCGGAATATTGAACATGCTATACAGTAGTTTCGTTTTCTAAGTTTCACTTCTAATTGTTGATAGGTTTTTGTCAAAAGACTATGAAATACTTATGAATTTTCCCTCGCTTTCAGAGTCTAAACAAAGGATTTAAATTTAACAAAAGTATGAAATACTTATGAATTTCCCCTCGCTTTCAGAGTCTAAACAAAGGATTTAAATTTAACAAAAGTACGTAAATGTGCTACCAAGAATGGGAACAGGAACTTTTTTGTGCATGCATGGAATACTGAACATGCCATACAGTAGTTTCGTTTTCTAAGTTTCACTTCTAATTATTGATAGGTTTTTGTCAATATGATCGTGTTTATTCAGTGATATTTTCAATCTTTGGTTTATAAGATGCAGGAGTATTTAGACACTAATTTTCATGGAAAAAAAGAGTGTCTTATACAGTATTAAAAACTTGGTATTGTGTATTACTGACATAAAAATCTTTATTTAAAATTAAACCTTGATACCTCGAAAACTCTTTATATCAAATTTTTTTTTCTCCTATGAGATTCAAGCTAGAAGTTCTACTGTATATGATAAACAGGATAAATTTCTATTAATACTTTGAATCAATTTTTTTTTTTCTCCTATGAAATTCAAGCTAGAAGTTCTACTGTATATGATAAACAGGATAAATTTCTATTAATACTTTGAGGTATTATTAGAAATCTCTAATTTCATTTGCCTATTGTAGAACAGTTATTTTCAATTTGTATTCCACAAAGAGTCTATAGGTATGATGTGGGAGTTTGAGTGTAGATCAAAAAGCATTGAGGGGGGAATCGAGGAATATAAAACCAATCATTGATGTAAATACAATCACTAAGCCTTCTTGCAATGATTGTATGTACCTCAAATTTCATTGTTTTTATACTGGAAGAGAAGAAAAGATAATTAAACTCAAGACATAAGAACTGAAATAAATTTTAGAAATTACATTTTTTGCAAAGGCTAATAAAAATGAAAACAATAAAAGATTATAAAACAAATCATCATAATAAAATTCAAAAATTCATGATCAATAAGAAAAACCAAGCACTATGCAGAAATAAAATCTTTATTTCCTAAAGAAATGTTTTCGACCATAAGCTAGCTACCAGTGGGGAATGGTCGAAAACGTCCCTTTAGGAAATAAAGATTTTATTTCTGCATAGTGCTTGGTTTTTCTTCTTTACTCGGATTAGTTGCAGAATGTCTGCAACTTTAGTTCATGATCAATATTATTTTTTAAAATAACGCTGATTAAAACTGTAACAATCGAATTTTTAAATACAATCTTAGTATTCAAGTTTTTAATGATAAAATCTCTTCTAGAAAAAGTAATTGGGCACCTTGATAATTTTAATACCTTATTCAGTATACCATAAATTGAAAACTCCTGTTATAAATATGCATTTATAGTAATCTCCATTTTTGAAACTTGAATTTCTCACTTCTTATAAAGCCATACATGGAGTTTTTTTCAATTAATAATGTAGAATATACATTAATTACATGAAGTATTTTTTTTTGGAGGGCACTCATTTTTAATAAAATATTCACTTCTGAATGTTATAAAATTAACTTTTGAAATCTCTACTGATTTGCCAAGTGAATCAGCAAAATAGCTAGAATCTCTGTATTGTTGTTTTTTTAAATGAGAGCCAGCCTTAAACTTTTTGATTTTAACAAATTAATGAACATTTTCCTGTGAAGAATGATAAAAATCCTTTAAAATAAAAATCTTCATAAGCAGAAACAAAATATGCAATAAATATTACAATGTAACAAATACAGAAAAACTATGTAATATTCATAACAAGTACAAAAATATCATATTGGAAGAATGATAAAAATCCTTTAAAATAAAAATCTTCATAAGCAGAAACAAAATATGCAACAATTCTATTAAAATAAAAGTACTGTTTTGAATTTATTCAATGTTATTTCATTTTTCACTATATAAAATGTTAATTAGTAATGTTTTATAAGTATTCATTACGTAAAAAATAAAAAAAAAAATTTTTTTCATTTATGTTGTATTTAAAACATGATAATAACTAATAAAGAGCACTAATGGCAGTAGTGACTTTAACAAACTAATTTATTTCAAACTAACGTAATTTAAAATATGATATGTATTAACATTTATGTTTTATTGAAATCCAAAAGTTTATAACAGAATCAAACCTGATGATGGCGTAATACACTGAAAACGTTAATTCATTTCTGAATTAAAGTTTTTTCTCCTATACTGCAGTAAGTACTTATTTAAAAAAAAAAACTTTTATTTATTAAAAACTCAGTAATAAAATTTAAGAAGAAATCCTATTATTAGCACAAATGAGCAGACCAAAAATTCATCTTAACGAAAAAAAAAATAAGTTTTTTCAGTTAAGTTGAAGTTGTTGGTCTGCTCATTTGTGCTAATAATAGGATTTCTTCTTAAGTTAAGCTTTTAAGAGTAGTAAAAAGTTGTATTCAGCAATAAAATCCTGGCACTACAAAATGGCTGCTTTTAGAGTGCTCCTCTGTAGGATTTTAATGCACTTCAGCATCCAACAAGCTGTCGATGAGGAGTTGAATTGGGTTCTTGACTAAGTGGAAGGCCATGGATTCAAGAGATCTCTCTTATGAAGATTATGGGAAAAAATCTTAAATGCAATAACTATAGGAAGAGAGAAATGCACAAGGAAGAAGTACAGGATGACAAAGTTATGCAGAAAGCATTCATGCCTCAGGAGGACATATTCTATATTAAACCATTATTTTGTATTGTTTGTGTGCACCCCATCATGAGTCATAATGGGAAATATCTTGTAATCATTTTTTCCCTTGTTAGTAATGCAAGTATTGATTTGTTGTTGTTTGTTTTCAGAATACTGTTCACATAATTCCTGTCTGCATTTTGAACACTTGAACATTTTACCAGTTCTATCAATTTTCAATGTTCATGCTTAACTTTTGGAGAGCAGTGTAGTATTTTTTTAGATATTCAGGTATTGCATGTATTAAATGTTTGTTATTTATTCTAACAGTATTTTATTTTTGGAATTAAATGTATATTTGAATTGTGTCAGTGTTCTGTTGAATTCATATTACAAATGATCAAAATATTGTTTATTATTGTTCTTTATATGTTGCTTTGCACATTTTGTTATTGGATCTATGTTATTATAAACATTTGATATTTCCTTGTTGTGTACTAATATTTTTGCATTTTCCAATTACGGTATTTTTATAATGAATCTGCTACTTCTTATTTTATTTGTTCTTAGATGAATGTGAAAAGCATATTTATGTGACAGTTGTGTGACTCATTGCTCAAAAGAGTGTTGACATTAATCTGCACTTCATTGTTATGTAACATTTAAATGTAGAAAACACATTTTGAAAAGTACATGAATTTTGTACATCATAATTGTCTGTTTTTAATTTTGTTATTGCATAGTATGAACACATAATGCATTTATTTATTTCTTCTGTCCATGCCATATGTTTATGAGATTTTCTACTTTGATAATAATTGATATAATAATTTTCAATGAAACAGTATTAGTTGAATTGGTGAGTTGCATTTTATTTAGTTCTGTATTGGTCACACCATTGATTACTAAGAAAGTTGCAACATACATGTTAACTAGACTTTGCTACCTAAACTCTGTATTGAAGTAATTTTTTTTCCATGCTAGATGCATCATTGACTATTTTTTATGGTGTACTTTCATATTATTAATAATAAAAAGAACTCTTTATTTCATATTTATATTATATGGCATTATATCAACTACTGAACTCAATCACCATAATAAAGTTGCAGAATGAGCTTAAGGTAACAAAAACATATACCCCATAAAAAGTTGTTGGAATTTTGTGTGCTCCCCTCATGACTGAATTATTATTATTATTATTATTATTATGGGTTTAATATTTAACCTCTTGTGTGCTGATGGCATTGACCGTGTATGGCTTGCATCATTATTTAAAAGACAAGAAATACAGAGACAAAAATAAATCATCTAGTAAATTTTATACAAGAAACAGAAGAAAGTTTAGCAACAAAACTGGAACTGAATACCACCAAGAGGGGACTAGTAGTTCTGGCTAAGTTTGAGGTTGTCATTTCATTGCTAAGATACCGATGATAGAAAAATCCTGTGAATTTGCAAAGTTGTTCAGATAAATCAAAAGGCAGAAACAAACAAATATGGAAGAAAAACAATTGATAATGTCTGGATTGTCTGATATTACTATGCATGCCAGAATGCTTCACAAATTATCACATGAAAGAAAATTGTGTATAATTTTTTTATTTGTAAAACTTAAAATTTCAAAAATTCTCAAATAAAAACTATCAATTTGCTTCTTTTTCTAAAATAATAAATGCAAAATTTCCTTGACAAAAAAAAATATTGTATAATTAGGAATAAAAACAAAATTTTTAGGATGCTTTTACCATAAGAAAATTTTATGGAATTTTTCCCTTTTCTTCTAAAAATAAACCAAATTAAAAAATTATAAAAAACTATTTGGATAAACAGAGTTTTCATCTGATATGAAGAAAAATATTCACTTCAAATACAAAAAAAATTGTAAATTTTGGATAAATAAACAATTAGTTGTGATTTAAAAAGAAAAAAAAGCTCAGTTAACAGCAAACTGGAAAATAATCATCTGCTGGACATCAATATGTTAAAAATAAGATTAATTGTAACTACTGTAAAAATAAATATGACACAAATATATATTGAAACGAAGTTTACAAGCCTGTAAATTTTAATGACTATATACTATATTCTCCAAACATTTATTGCAATTAGTAACTCTAATAGCAATAAATGTTTATCATTTAAAGGCATGCAGTCCCTTTTATCATTGAAGGATAATAGCACACATCTCATACAACAGATATGTATTATGAATGGTAAAGAATTATGCAATTCTTAAATTTTTTATGCATTTCCTAAGGATGGCATGCAGCACATTTTGGGGATTATTAATCTAAGATGAATTTATATCCAGAATATTGTACTGAAATCTGTTAAACAATGCAATCTGTAGGTATGTATTCGACAGAACAATATTAATTCTATTTTTGGCAGATTTTTGATATTCTGAAACTGCTTTGGTTCTTTTATTAATTGGATTTAAAGCTAAAAATTTGGATATTGTGTTTTACTAAATTCTTTTCTTAATTATAAATGCATGATTAATAAAATTTTAATTAGAACAATTACAGATATTCCCATGCTTCTTGATAGGATTAATTTTAGTTGAAATGATTGTTAAAATAAGAGAGAATGATTACTGTATTTGATTTAGGATAATTACCATGCTTTTGATAGGATTAATTTGAAAAAATTTATTATTTTAATATGCATCCATAGAAAGGCTATATTAATAATTTTTATCTAACAAGTTAAAAATACCTCTATTAACATTAAAAATTTTAAATAATCAAAATTCTCAAGATGACATAACTGAAATTAATTTTGAAGAGAGAAATTTAGTTTTATTAAATTGAAAATTATATGACAATATACTACATTTAAAAAAATTTATTCTATTATCAATTGATAGTAAAATTTCCATTTAAATCAAATTAATTCCTTTTACAATAAAAAATATCTTAATAAAGAAAAATATATAATTTATCTTATAATTTGTCTAAAAAATAACAGCAGGTTTATATGTTTATTTATAACAAGTACAATACATGAATTCATATTTATATTAATCCTAATATTTATTAATCAATAAGCCAATGTAAAAATTTTCAGTAAAACAATATTTAAATTGTGAAAATTATAAAAAATAATGGTTAAGTTTGCTAAATGCTATGCAGTATATATTTTAACATTATTCTGTTAGACATCATTTTGTCTAAAAAATGAACTTACCAATTTAACATAAATATTAAGAAAAAAAATTAAATTATGATTTAAAAGAATATATTTTCTGAATAGAATTATAATTAAAAACAATGAACTTACCAATTTAACATAAATATTAAGAAAAAAAAATTAAATTATGATTTAAAAGAATATATTTTCTGAATAGAATTATAATTAAAACACATGAATAATTCTTTTTTGCTAGTTAAATTTAAACATAAAAAGAAAACAGATCATGAATAAGTTAATTCTATTATTTAAATTATAAAACTGAGATTAATTTGTTTTAAGAACTATTTCTGTAAGTACTTAAAATATGTTGTAGGATTAACAACAAACTAATTATATATAGCATTTGAAAATTTAGTTAAATCTTTTGCATGTACAGTCGGTTCCAAAAAGCTGTTCAGCTGCTTCGCAGGAGGTGAGCTTACAGGAAGTTGACAAGTTATAAAGTCTGTCAATTCAAACTGGAATCATGAAAACTAAAAATGGATGCATTCCATTCTGATTAAGAAAAGGGGTGAGGTATACAAATGAAATGGGTTGATTATAGCACTCCGAACTGAAAAGACTAATCACTGCTCATTATTTCAAGCAAGACAGACTTTCTAGTTATGAACTGAGTAAATAGATAACACGCTCTAATATCATTTTTTAAATTCTAATATGCTAATATAACTATACCATATTTGTTTGCTGCCATATATTATATATAAACTATATATAGAGTTTAAAATAAAATCTGAATTAACTTATAGGACCTTAAAATAAAATTAAAGATGCAGGAGCATTTTTGGGGTGTACTGCCCCTCTTCAGCCTCACTCTGTGCAGCTGAAGAGGGGCATTCCAGCCCAAAAGTGCTCCTGTATCTTTAATTTTATTTTAAGGTCGTATAAACTAGTTCAGATTTTATTTTAATTTGGGACCTAGTTGTCAATTTGGTTTACATAGAGTTTTTTATACATTCTAGTCGAGGATAGAATGAAATTTTATTTGTGAATTTTGAAGTTTAAACTGAAAAAAGAATTCATATTGAGAAAGGCAGCAATGTTTTATGAATTATAATACTAGATTTATAAGTAGTATATATATATTGGAAAGATAAGTATTTTGGTAAATCTGAAGTAAATGCATATTTATGTATGACTATTTCACAATAAAAAGAGAAATTGAGATTAGCATTTGTATGTTTAAAAATTAAGACCAATTGTTTATAATGTTTTGGATGAAAGTAATAAAAATATACAAGTAAAAGATATAACTATGTTTATTAAATTAAATAGACATAATACGTAAATATGTAACTATTGAAGTTTGTTATACTTTATCTTTTCACTGAATTTCAGAACAATATGGTAGAATGTAAACTAAATTTGACTATCCAACCAAATATAAACTCTTACTAGAAAAATTAGAAGAAAATCAAAACAGGCATAATAATGCAAAATTCATTTTGACACTCATGTTCAATTTTCATGTTTTCTTTTTTGAAAACAGATGATAAAGTTGTCATGGAAATGAAATAAATATTGCTTGGTTTTTATTGTTTGGTCAATCAATAGATATTACACACACTATCAATGAGAATCATTTGTAATAAAATTAAAAACTGTTCCAAACACAGGGAATGTATACATTTTCATATAAAACGATAAAATAAAATACTTCCCATTACGTTATTGCCAATGCTTTGCTTGGTGCTTTGCCAACTTATTACTTAATTACTTGTATAGTTACGACCATATAATGCTGAATTTTGCCTAAAATAATAATAATATAGATTAATTTGTAAATAATAAATTAAAACTTTCCTAAATGCTCAAAATCACTTTTCAGATAAAATGATTGAAAATCTGTCATTATTTAACTCTGTTGCTTAGAAAAATAAATGGAATCGTCCAAAGCACTGCAAACTTGAATTTGTGCCTGAACCAATTAATCTCATTGGTTTTTAAGCATTGTAAGGAAGCCGAACATCTTCCGCCTAGGAGAACACCTTTTTGAAACTGACTGTACATGCAAAAGGTTTAAATAAATTTGCACAAAGTTTAAATAAATTTTCAAAAAGTTTAAATGTATTTGCAAAAGATTTAACTAAATTTGCAAATGCTATATATAAACTATTTTCATAATGGAACATAAGCTTATTTAGAACCAGAAATTTCTAATAAGCTTGATTTACTATAATCTAGTTAATAAGTCTTATTTTTATCAATTTATATATTATCTATGATATATCCAAACAAAAAACTAACTACAAAATTCTGAAGACTAATTACAAAATTGTAACTGCAAACTTAGTTTCTGTTCAAAGTGGTTGGAAAGAAGAAACAATTATTCATATAAACAAGCATAATGAAGAATTAAAAGAATAGTTCAATTCATTATTTAATTTTAAATAAATCAAAGCTATCATTCTTAATGGAAATATGAAAAATTCTATTAATTCTTTGAAACAATATAACTTATGTATAAATATAACATATACATTTGATAATGCATTTAGAATATGATAAAATGTGAAAAATATATTTTTGAGAGTTACTATGTATTAAATGTTTCTTCAGCAAATACAGAAATCAATTCTTTCACTTTTCAATTATATCTTGTAATTCTGTATTTTAATCCAACTGCTTTGATAAAGTATAAAACCCAATAAAATTAATAATAAAGTTTTTCTATAAAACAATATATTATTCAACTATTTGTTGAAAATATAATAGCTATTAAAAATAAAATATTAATCTCTAAATATTTAATAAAGAATTATTCAAATTTCACTTTTTTTTTAACTTAAAATTTATTTAATACTATTAAAAAAATTATTTGTATTAAATAATAGATTTTAATAAAATTTGTATAAATATTTTTAATGATTAAAACTCTCAACGAAATACAAATTTAGTAAAAAATATTTTTTGAAAAAAGAGTATATTTTGGTTTCAATAGTTCTAGCATTAAGTGCAGAATATGATTACAGTGGTTTCCACTTAATTGGGGCAGCCATGTAATTGGGCCAAATCCCAAAGAACAGAAACCAAACTAATAAACTAATACATAATTTAAATGCTTTCGGAAACCAAACTAATAAACTAATACATAATTTAAACGCTTAATTGGGAGAAACCAAATTAATAAACTAATACATAATTTAAATGCTTAATTGGGACCAGTAGCAGAAAAAAAATTTTCAATTTTTGATATATTAGGGATTTTTCCATTTCCAATCTTATTTGTGAAGCATCCAGGTAAATTAATATTTTTGAATTTATTTAAATATGAACATTCACATACATCTGCATATTTTTAATAATATAATCAATAAGAATCAGGCATTTTTAAAAATAAATATTGCAAAAAGTATGGCAACACTAGGTACACTAATATTTGTTGTGTGCTTTCTTAAAAAAATCCTTATATAAAAATTATAACATTTTATTGTACCGGTAATTTTTCAGGTATAAACCTTTCTACAAGACAAATAAACTAACTCAATGGAGCGGTTGTTTCTTATCGTCTTATTACATACACATCGTCGACAGACTGTCACCGCACTAATATAAACATCCATTCTTTAGTAAATTTATAAGTAAATATTATCGTTGATAAATAATACATAACAATACTGTTTCGACAACACTAGCGTGATGAGAATCAGTTATTTATTGTCATGAATCTGGCAATTGTGCATCTACTTAAGAGTCTACCATTACCGTACCTAGTGATATTCATTTACAGTGTTGATTTTATTTAAAATTTTTAAATCTTTGCTAGCCAAGAAATGATTTTGCACTTTCAGGTAAAATTGCTTTGCTGGATAAAATTAAAAGCCAGCCATTTAAATTTCTTTCGAGTAAAATTGCTTGGCTGGATAAAATTAAAAGCCAGCCATTTAAAATAAAGCTATCGTAGACTCGCTGATATAACTGGTGTACCAAAATCAAAAGGCCGTCGTAGACGCACAGAAATAAACCAAAATCTACCATAGCATGTCTCCCACAACAAGATATACCTAGATAATTAGATATCTATTTTAATAAAAGTATTAAAATAGATATCTAATTATTATTTTTTAACCTATTATTTAATTACCTACAAATTACATATTTTATTTTAGAATTTATTATTTCTTCATTTAATTGGGGTAGCTGCTTAATTGGGCCAAAATGGCTTAGTCCCAATTAAGCGGAATCTACTGTATATAATAATCAAAAAAATAATTTGTCTTTATTATTCAATCATATAAATCATATATATTTTTAAGGATATAAAAACACACATTACAGACAGAACTTATTTTTTAGGCTAATCTAATTTTATATCATTTAGGAACTATTCATTTAAATCAGGGGGTTGGTAATCTTTTTGTTACTAAAAGTGCAATAAAAATTTTAAAAACCATCAAGGATGCATAGTTTAATTTTTGAGAAAAAAAAAAAAAATAATAATAATCAAACTACTAATTTAATTTTCTAATCACTATGTTATAATAAATAAACTAAATAATTATGTCTTGAAATATAGATAGATGGATACAAAATAAAGATTATACATGTATGTAATAAGTAAATAATCAAAATAAAAGTACTTACAGGAATTTATTATACGGTTATTGTTGCCACGAAAAATACCGCAATAATCAAATCCGAGATAAAGCTTCTACCTAACATGAAAGTCGGCCGGATGGCCGCGTGGGAAAGCTTCGGCTTACCACCCTGGAGGATCCGGGTTCAATATGTACATTTTAAAATTTATAAAAGTATATGCACAGTACAACTTAATTACGTTAATTCCAATTTTTTCTGTCTTTCATCTTGCTAAATGATATTCTATTTACAATCTGCTTCTACTATATATAGCCGAAAAATATGACAATTTTAAACAATTTTTCGAAATGACAAAACTTTATTTACATCTTCTATTTTTTTCATTTTCAGTAATTTTTCCAGTTTGAAATTTTTTTTAATTAATTAAATTTTATATAAATAAAATTAGAAATTCTATTTATTTCTTACAGAATTATTATGTTTTTAAAATAACTGAGATCATTTATTTTCTAATGTATACAGTTTCTTTATTTTTCAGATACCGAACTAAACGAAAATTATAGTATTCCGTTTGTATTTTTCCAATATGAAAATGGGAGTTTTGCAGATATATTCTTCTTAAACGAGGATAACGTGGAATCTATTAGAAATTTCAAAAGACATTTGGTTTATACATTAGTTACTCACTTAAATGAAAATATAACAAATGTTTTAGGGGAAACACCTTACGGATATCAAAAGATACAATATCGGTATAAAAATTTAAATTATTTAACAATATGGTTATAATAAATAATGTATTCATAATAAATTCTAAGTTTTTACTTTTATTAGTTCTGAATCTGCAGATATAATTGCAAGAGAAATGTTCGGATGGAAATTTAATAATCCTGCCTCATCAAAAAATACTATTATAATAAAACATTGGATCGATAGTAATGATAATATTAAATTAAATAAAGAAAATAAATACAAAATCAATGACAAAAAATATCTTGATTTTTGGTATGCACAAGTTCAATTTTATCGCAATGGTAGATTAATTGAAACAAGTACGTAATTTTCGCTTTTTCTTTTCTATTTTTTTAAAGATATATTTATATTTATTATAAAATACCATATATTTAATAGAAGGAAGATTTTCACATACTTTATCAAAATCTTTGGGAAGATCACCGCAATACAATATAGAAGAAGACAAACTAGTAGAAGATTTTAAAGTTCAATCTTTATTTGTTTTTAAGGTGAAATATTTTATACAGATATATATTTGGAATATTCTAAAATTAAAAAAATATATATAGTGTATAATCTATAATTTTTTTTATAAAAATACCATTCTGGTAAGCAATTCAATTAAGGTGGAGTGGGGTAAGTGCACAGCGGTTTTTACAAAGTTGGGCTTTAAACGAAGGTATTTCAATCTATCGTATAGATATTTGGCAGGGTCGTTAACAATGGCATTCCACAGCTAATATCGTTTAAATCATTTTTGAAAATTTTATATTTGCGACAAAATCTTACAAAATGTCAGCGATCACTCACTTAACCCGAAACGGGGTAAGAGTGTACGTACAAGTTAAAAAAGTTTTGATGTTTATTTACGCACCCTAATTGGCACGAGCAGAATCAGGAACAAATCTACTATAAAATGCATTACTGCATTAAGATAGGATGTTTCGTTTTAGAGTTATTTTTTGTTAAAGAAAAAAGGATTGAACTCTTGAAAATTTGAGAAACGAAAGGATTTTAACTGATCGTAATAAACATTTGGCAGGGTCGTTAATAATCGCATTGCGCACTATTACCGTTTAAATCATTTTTGAAAAATTTAAATTTGCGACAAAATCGTACAAAATATCAGCTATTCGCACTTAACCCGAAACGAGGTAAGAGCGTACTTGCAAGTTAAAAAATTTTGAAGTTTATTTACGCACCTTAATTGGCACGAGCAGAATTAGAAAAAAAATTGTTATAAAATGCTTTTTACCGCATTATGATAGGTTGTTTCGTTTTAGAGTTATTCTTTGTTAAAGAAACGAGATATGAACTCTTGAAATGACAGAGGACAACTCCGCCCCACCGATTTCGATAGGCTTTAACTTACAGGTTGGGGGCCATCGACCTTAATTGGTAGAGCAGAATTAGGAAAAAATTTATTATAAAATCTTTTTACCGCATTATGATAGGTTGTTTCGTTTTAGAGTTATTCTTTGTTAAAGAAACGAGATTTGAATTCTTGAAATGTCAGAGGACAACTCCGTCCCATCGATTTCGATAGGCTTTAATCTACAGGTTGGGGGATCGAAAAGTGACTCCTGTAAAAGAGTTTAGGTCATTATACCTTCGTTATTAAAAAAATCGAGGTCAAATGTCATAAAGCCGGACCGCACCGCTTATATGCCTAAAAAACTGCAGGTATTTCAATCAAAGCGGCTGTGTAGTGGCTAAGGTGCTTCCCTGCGGAGCTGAATGTTGTAAGTTCGAGTCTCGCTTGCATACCGTGTTTTTTACAAGTGAATAAATTAAAATATTAAATATTTTAACTCTTGAACTCTTCAAATGACAGAAAATCTCTTGAAATCTCATTATATTTACGTATGGGGTAGTAGCAACTCGTTGAATTGTTGCTATCCCATACGTAACTATGATAAAAAAAAACTTGATTTTATCTGAAGTTTTATTGCTAGTAATATTTTAATTATCACTTGGAAAAAAAAACAGTATGTAAGCGTGACTCGAACTCATAATATTCGGTTCCACAGGCAAGCGACTTAACTACTACGCCGCCGTTTTAATTGAAAGACATCTAATGTTTTAGGTATATAAGTGTCGCGGTCTGGCTTCATGACATTTGCCCTTAATTTTTTATAAAAACGAAGGCATACTGACCTAAACCCTTCGCAGGTATTTCAATCAAAGCGGCGGTGTAATGGCTAAGGTTCTTCCCTGCGAAGCTGAATGTTGTAAGTTCGAATCTCCCTTGCATACCTTGTTTTTTCAAGTGAATAAATTAAAATATTATTAGCAATAAAACCTCAGGGAAACCGCGATAATTCGAAAACCGCGATAATAGAGGTATTCCTGTACATAAAATAGCACAAATCAAATTAAATAAAATTACAAGTAATTGTTATTATATGCATAAATTTATTGTGAAATTTGATCCTATAATTCATTGTAATTGAGGATATAATTATGCATCTGTAAGTTTGTTTCAATATTTTGATTTCAAATATATTATATTTGAAAACAAACATTTATAATTAAAAGTAGTTGAACAATACAAATATATCTTTAGCACAACATTTTCTCAAAATAGAACTATTTTTATCAACTAAGTTCCAAAACATGTTATCATTATCATGTACCTATTCATTTTGAAAGCACAACTAAAACTGACCAACTCAAAATACAATAACATATTAACTGTTAGTAACTAATGAAATATTTGAAAAATAGTGAAGAATGAGGAGTGTGTCAATTGAAGATATGCATTCTAGTGTAGATGAATTTGAAATGTGCCGAGGGCACCACCTTGCTAACCAATTTTAAATAAAAAATTACACAAAACAAGTTTAAAATTTTAAAAATTTAATTAAAACTAATTTTATTAATAATTGTAAGACAAGCTAGAATAGTTGTATATTAAAAATAATACACAGTGATATATTTATAGAGTAAAGTATATTTCAAAAAAAATTTTATTATTGTTTAATTTTATTATTTTGACATTTTGAAAATTTTATTTGGTTGTTGCTGTCAGCATTGATCAGAACAGCTGTTCATACAAACAAAAATTCAATGAAGAATGTAAAAATATCAAACTGAATAAAAATTCTTACCCAACACAATTAGGTGAGGTGAATGTATAGCTAATTTAGCCAGAATGACACACAAAACTTTGGCTGAAAAAGTATTTAATAAATTTCTATACTCTAATGAAAAAAGGATTTCAGGTGATTTTGCTATCCTTTGTTAGTTTTGTAAGAATAATCTATTACAAAAAAAACAAAAAAAAAAAAAAAAAAAAAAAAAAAAAAAAAAAAAAAAAAAAAAAAAAAAAAAACACAACACTTATTACGAATTATTCCATTTACAAAATACTGTTTTTAAAGAAAATAAGACAATTTACTTTTTAATAACATTTTTCAAAATATGGCTGGAACATTACCATATTTGCAGGTCAAAACAGGATTTTTCAACCAAAGTTATTTCTCTCTCATTCTGGTTAAATTATCTTTTACGTCACCTAATCATGTTAGATAAGAAGATAAATTTACCTAATTTGAACTACTTACAACCAAAATTTAATATGAAAAATTATACTTAATATCATATTAAACTTTTGGCCAAAATAAAAAAAATTTAATATTTTATAAAATAGAAAAATTAGTTTCTCAGTTTGATGAAAAAGTTTTATGTATGTCTACTGTATCTTTGTAAATTATTTTACTATATTTACAGATAATCCAATCATTTGATTAATTTAACCCTGATTATATGTAGTTGGTATTTGAACCAGATAGAGGTTTTATTGAAATTAAAAAATTTACAAAAAAAAGATATTAAAAAACTTGACAAATTGTACTAACAATCACAATAGTATATTAGTGATTAATATAAAGACAATAATAACTGAATTGAATTAATAATAGAATGTAATTTTTTCCATTTTTTCTATACCCATATTTAATGTGTTAAATTTTGGCTATTTATGTTCGTTAAAATGCAATTATGACTAATTAGTTAAATCCTATAACTAATTACTAATCTAGATTTTCTTCATTAATGTATAGTAATGCATTATGAAGCATCTTTATATTTCTGATTCATTTTACATTTTTATAAGAAAAATATCAGATTATAGTAATTTGCTTATAATGAAACTTTCAGTTAAAAATCTAGTGATAAACTGATTCATGTACATGTCTAATTCTTTCCAACTAGTCTTCAAAGTTAAAACTAGTATTGATTGATTAACTACTTTGAACATACAGCAAATTAGGAAAATTAGTTTCGTATAAAATTAGGTCCTGCCAATAACATGATTATAGACTCCCAATTAACCAGGGAAATTAGGAATTTAATTTTCCCAGATAACTGATTCCCTAAACAATTGCAAAATACCAAGATATCAGAATTATGCATTTAATATTAAAAAATTTAAATTGCTTACATATATATATTCAAAATGTTCTATTATTTATCAAATAAAGAAACAAGAAATTTATTTGCAGCAAGAAATTATTGTAATATTTGTAATTTTAAAATGATTCTAACAAGGAGAGGACATGTTCATCTCACCTATTTTCTTCAAACTTGGCTCATTAGTAGAGGATCATAGACACAATAAAATCTCAGATTAGTATTGTGCACCTCTCAAGCATTCGCACAAAAATCGCATTTAAAGTTTTCATAACAACTTAAATATCAATAATTTGATATTAGCAGTATAAGTTGTAATGGTGTAGTGGTTAGCGTGAGCGGTTGGAGGCTAGTTGGGTTGCAGTTTGAAACTCGACATGAGTATTTTTTTTTTTTAATTATTATTTGGTATTATTTCGCTAGCTCACTATGGAGAAGATCTTTGAAGATCTTCAAGGAATTCTTCAGGTGAAGCTGAACTATTATGATTTTGCTCTATTTTTGTAATTAATAGAAACTTCCTGAGTATTTTCACTTGTCCTAATGATGTCCTTAAAACTTTTTATACTTGTGAATATATCTGTAAATATTTTTTTTTTTTTTGATATTTCTATATTAATACATAAATTATTTAATATTTATTATTATATAACTGGTGATCTGTCATCTATCCATAGCTTTTAAGCTGAATTATCAAAAGTTCGATTTTTCAAGTGTTAAAAAAGTTTTTAAGCTGAATTATCAAAAGTTCGAATTTTCAAGTGTTAAAAAATACTATAAGGCCATATTCAATGAAAAGCTCGGACACGTATTCACTCATTTTTGAATATTAATTTCACCATATGCAAGCGGATCAAAATCGGTGGGGGGTCAGCTGTGTTTTCTATATTAAGCAGATCAAAATCGGTGGGGGGTCAGCTGTGTCCTCCCCTTGTAACAAGTGGATCAAAATCGGTGGGGGGTCAGCTGTGTCCTCCCCTTGTAATTGTTGCGATAGGAATTGGATTACGAGCAAATGTGGCAGGGAGAGTAAAATTATGGGAAGAGAAAATATACGTTCGGATATTAAGGAGACAACGTACCAAAGGTTGTGTGGGTTTTCAAGGAAAAGGTCAAATAAGGTCAAATTCTGACCTGGGAAAAATTCTTTAATAGTCAATGGAGTTGAGATTGCAAATGAAGTAAAGCAGTCGAGTCCCAGCTACAGAAGGAGATGGTCACCTCCAGACTCAGGAGAGTGAAGCTGAAATTGCCACAGAAGGAAGACGCAGTCGCCAGAGAACCTAGTCCTAACCGCTGTAGGAACAAACTTCCGAACTCTAGCTAATTTCTTCATAGATGATAACAAGAACGATGATTACGACAGGAAGGAACTAAAGAGGAACTGTGCATCATTTATCAAGAAAAAGGTCTAAGCTAGAATAGTAAGAAAGGAAACAAGAACTTTCTTTTATTCGTCGATCATCTGTCACTGTGATTTGTAAAAGGTATTTATCCTCTTTTGGCAATCTTATCTAAATAATAATTTGCGAACAACTCTCTCTTCCTCTCAATAAACATGTTAATTGTTGTTAAAGTGGTTGTCTGAGTCAGTTCTGTGATGGACACTCCACTATTCTCCCATTCGGCCTACACAAAGCCCACAACTGCTCAAAGGCTCTAAGTCCTGAGAAATCAACTTAAATCCCATAATATGCCGCCCGGAGGTCTCACACTATTATTTTATATGTCTGATTATGATAAACTGTGGATTTATAGAACTCAAATGTATTAGTGAAATTGGCTATAAAGCTTTTGTTTAGAATAAAATCCATTCACCTGGATCAAAAGGAACTTTGTACAATTTGGTTAAATTAATCAAAACATCAAGACAATCCAGAACATACATGAATTATCTATAAATATAGCTAAATAATTTACAGTTGTATGGTAGGCTTGCATACAAATTTTGTCAAAATGGATTTTTTAACTATTTGCAAAAACATTATATTTTTTTTTTTTTATTTTTGCTACTAATTACTCATATTAATTTCAGTTCAATATTTCTGCATCCATTAGTCCATTATTTGCATGAACAGCAATATTGAATAGAGACCACAACAGTAGCCAAATATCATATGGCATTTAACTATTATGATATTTTGAAAATATCATAATAGTTTAAAGTATATAAAAGTAAAATTTCTTTTTATTTAAAACATATTTATTCTATTTGTAAATTAAAAATGTCCCAAAGTTTGGTTTGGCCTAAAATTATTAACAGTCAAAACTAATTTTACTGAATTCCTTTAATTTTAGTTAGTTTTGTTATAATATTTAGTATAAACTAATATTGCTTAAAAGTTTCAGATATAATTACTGTTGCCTTAAATGGCATAATTTTTTATCAACCAAAGTAATTTGAACTAAAATGAAATTCTGCCTGTGACACATGCAATGTTTGTGTTCCTTAATTCAGTTTACTCAGATTGTCAATACCATTCATGCCTTTTTTTTTATAAAAAATGGATTTCTGATTTTTCACTATAACTTTTTTACTTTTCAATTTTTCAGCAATAAAAATTATAGGCCCATATACTGTATCCCTATATCGTTTTTTAATTTCGGATTAAAAATTAAGATAAAAAGAGGAAAAAATTACAAAAGTCATGCCTAATCTGTATATGTAAATTTAATACATTTTTTAAAATTATTTATTTTTTCTGCATTGGATAAAGAAAATTTTTATATACAGGGACCCATTATTCGCCTTGATTAGTGCGAATAATGAGTCTCACGAATTTCTTGCACTATTCAAATTTGCACTAATCGAAGTATTAACTATATGTAAAATATGGTAATTGGTTCTTGCTTTGTGAGATTCCGGCCATTAGCCAACCTTACGATGAATAACCACAATACTAACTGTTTAAGAAATATTTATTTTCATATTTTACATTATAGTTCATCATCTAAATTAATAACTTACCAGGAATTGCGTCTCAAACCATCATCAAACCAACTGCCAAATCAAAACCAAAGTAGTGAATCGAAAGCGGAAGTTGAGCACTGCTTGGCCGCCAATTCTGGGTCAAGAATTGAGTGGATAGTCTGATTTGTGATTAAGCATTGCAGCTTATTGAATCAGTAAATTAGTTCCAGATAGAGCAATAAGGCATTGCAACTTTATTGAATCAGTAAATTAGTTCCAGATAGAATTAATTTAGCTTAAATAATGAACAGATGATCTGACATTTTTAACAGATAGAATTAATAAGCGAAGTTAATGAACCAATGAGAAATTTTTAAGATAGTTTTCTATTTGCTTACTAGCAGAAATGACAGCAAAAGATAAAACAAATTTTTTTTCACAAGTTTTATTTTAAATAAAGAAATCACGTAATAAACAAATTTTTTTCAAAAGTTTTATTTTAAATAAAGAAATCAGGTAATAAACAAAATTTTTTCACAAGTTTTATTTTAAATAAAGAAATCAGGTAATAAACTATTTTTCACAAATTTTATTTTAAATAAAGAAATCAGATAATAAACAAAACAAAATAAATAATAAAGGTAGCACAGCAATATAATAGGCAAATAAATTTGTAAAGATATCCTTATTTAAATAATATGAATAGCACAGCAGTATAATAGGCAAATAATAGCTAACGGCAAAAGAAGCCCATCTTTCTGGTGTTTCACCCCTTCAAAGCCAAGTGATTGTTCGCCATCTTTCTGGTGTTTCACCCCTTCAAAGCCAAGTGACTGTTCTTGTGCTCCTCATGAAAATTAACATTAATTTGTTAATTGACATCATAAAAGGGGACGGAGCTATGTTAGTAAGACTGGTCTATGCTTACAACTCGCATTAATCGAATATTTATCATTAATTTGTTAATTGACATCATAAAAGGGGATGGATCTTTGTTAGTAACTTTAATTTGTTAATTGACATCATAAAAGGGGACGGACCTTTGTTAGTAAGATAATTTGTTAATTGACATCATAAAAGGAGGCGGAGCTTTGTTAGTAAGATGGTCTATGCTTACAACTCGCATTAATTGAATATTTGCTCTCACTAACTGATCGTAAAAGGAGGCGGAGCTTTGTTAGTAAGACTGGTCTATGCTTACAACTTGCATTAATCGAATATTTGCTCGCACTAAGTGAAAAACGGTATCATTTTTATAAGTCGCACTAATCGAATATCGTAACTGAAAAACGGTATCAATTTTATAAGTTGAGATCGGAAGAGCGTCGTGTAGGTGAAAAATGGTATCATTTTTATAAGTTTACACTAATCGAATATCACATTATTCGAACTCGCACTAATCAAGGCCTACCTGTACGTAAATTCTTGATCATATTTTGCTTCAAATAATACCAAATATTTGATAGTTTCTAAAGAATTTTTCCAATTAATGAAGATTATTTATGTTGTAATTTGATACTGCTAATCTTAATCTGATATCTTCATGTATATAAAAGTACTCTCTCTCCTGGTGGTTGAATTATAATATTCTACTACTAAAATAAATAAAATACTGTGTATATTTGTGTATAAGCCGAGGTTTTTTTTTTCTCAGAAAAAAATTTCTGAAGTTGGGGTCGGCTTATACATAAATAAAAAGAAATCAACTTTTTTATTGGCTGGAAAAATTGAAGTAATAAGCAAAACCATAACTTATTGAACATCAGGAAGGAAATTTTGCAATAATTAATTTAATACATTATCAGGTAAAATTTATCTTACTCTGAATTAAGGGGCCCTAGTCTCGAGTTTATCGTGTTACAACACATTCGTGTTAGCAGTATCATGTGACA
This sequence comes from Olivierus martensii, assembly GCA_000484575.1. NCBI lineage: Eukaryota > Metazoa > Arthropoda > Arachnida > Scorpiones > Buthidae > Olivierus > Olivierus martensii. The sequence goes on from AYEL01084093.1 coordinate 67,573, forward strand.
CCACTCCCATGTTTAGACAGAATTGATAGGTAGTTGGTGTCACGTGATATTGCTAACACGAATGCGTTGTAACACGATAAATTGAGACTAGGATCCCAGGAAGGAAATTTTGCAATAATTCATTTAATACAATACCAGGTAAAATTTTATCTTATCCCGAGGCAATTGAGTGCTTCATGCTGCCGACTCCAACTTATGTCTATATACCATAATCAGATAGGTGATGCCACACTGCCTTATACGACACGATGTGAAAACTCTACAATCAATCAAGAATCTTAACTAGGATTTGTATTTGAGTGAAAAAATATATTTAATTTTCATTATTATTAAGAATGTTTTAATACATTCACTAGTAATCGATAAATGCTTATTATATTTAATTCATTGATGATTTAATTAAAATAGATTAAAACGTAACTAAAATAATGTTTAAAATAACGAAAAATTAATTATTATTTAAAATCTGTACTGAAGAATAACTGTAGTCTATCAAAAAAGTTCATCGTAAGCAAAATCAAAACTTGAAAATCACACGCTTAACAATCTAAAAATCACGTTGCAAAACTTAAAACAATCTCTTGAGAGCTGTATGATGTAGACATATTCTAATGGAATTTTTTACTGGGATAATTAAATATGAATTTTTTTCAGGAAAGAAAACAGTTATTCAATAACAGCAATAAGAAGAAACTATTTTTATGTAAATTATCAAAATTTATTACTACTTGTTAGCTTGATATTTTCTGAAGCTGTGTCATCCTAATGATAATGTCATACATTGACATCAATTTCGCTTCAGAGTAAAGTAAATTTTACTTTACTCCAAAGCAATCGAGTGCATTGCACCATCCAATCTGCATTTACAGTATATAAGTGTATCAGATAGACAACATTCCTCTGCCTGATGCACTGCGACCCAGAAATTCTCGACAATAATCCAAGAATCTTATGTAGGCACGCTGCGCTGGATCACTTTAGCTGGATTATTGTTGAGAATTTCTGTGTCACAGCGCATCAGGCAGTGCAGAGTCACCTATCTAATGCACTTATACAAACTTCAGTTGGAGTCGGCAGCGCAATGTGCTCGATCGCTTTGGGAAAAGTAAAATATTTCTTTTTAAATTGATATATTGATGTTTGTATTTATATTAATTTATTTTATATATATATATTTAAAGTTTCAATAAAATATTTATTTTGGCAAATGACATTATATATCGGTAACTAAAAATCAAAGAACGTAATTTATCGGTTTCAAATTTTTATCGAATTTTAAGTGCTAAAGTTGGGCGGTCGGCTTATACACGGATCAGCTTATATTCAAGTATATACAGTAATTGTTTATTAGCCATTTTTTATTTTCTTAAAATAATGTGTGAAAAATGCTTCTTGCTTTATAAGAAGAATTAATATATATTAGATGAGTTTTGTAAAAATTTATTTTTATAAATAAATATTGCTGTAATTTGTATTCATAGCAATTATCATATGCTAGCCTTAATACTAATTTTTGATAAATTATTGCATTTTACAATTGTTTTATTCAGGATTTCATGTCAGTGCCTTTTAAAATGGTAGATGGTGAATTATTTCCCTTTATTTATATATTCTAAGTTATTATTTTTAATTACTTTTTGCAAAATTAAAGTTATATTAGCATTTTCAAACAAAAAACATAGGTTGAAATTTCTTTCCCTTAACATAATGAAACTGCTCCATAGCCGGTGGTCAAGTAGCTGACCTTGAAGGATGCTTTTTATCAATAGTTTTACACCTCTGTCATACTAATTAGTTTTAACACAAAAATTACTTATATTTTAAATGATACAAAAAAATTTAAATAATAAACTTAGGTAAACAAATATTCAGTTGCCATGATAATCGGCTGACTATTTCTCACCATAATATAAAATGCTGACTTCTGCATGGATTGTAAAATGTGTTATTGATTGCTTTGTTTCTCTGATAAATTAAACCTTCTAAACTTTTAAATAAAACTTATTTATTGAATTTTGTGTGTGAAAAACATCAAATCATATTTTCAATGGCCCAAACTTTCCCAAATTATAAATTTATTGATTCAAGAGAGCTGAACAAAAAAGTAAACATAAACTAAAATATAAAACATGATACAACAACTTGGACAAATTCAGATGACAATTTCTTGAATTTTTGCTGGTTCAAAGTTGACATATGGATTAATGATTTGATTTAAATTAGAATTAAAGGATTAATTAGAAATTCATTAGAATATCCAGTTTAAAAAACTTTTTAGTATCGTGAATCAAAGAATGAACAACAAAATAAAAATTGATATTTTAATCATTTTTTCTTGAATTAAGTAAAAAAATGTAATTATGGGCTTCTAAACTTTTGCTATCTCATTACTGACATAGGAAGAGTATAAGCAGGCTAGATGGCTGTCAGTTTGGTAATTGAATGAGGAGTACAAATTGAAAAATCTTTGTAGAAAAACAACTTGCTTAACACACAATATAAGTTCACACAGCACTACTAGCAAGTTTTACGTGACTTTTATTCTGGTATAACGTTTTCGGACTAAGTATTAGTCCCTCTTCAGTACCATTGTCATACAGAACTCTGACTGACAATGGTACTGAAGAGGGACTAATACTTAGTCCGAAAACGTTATACCAGAATAAAAGTCACGTAAAACTTGCTAGTAGTGCTGTGTGAACTTATATTGAGTACAAATTGAATTAATGCCCTTTTTGCTGCAATGTCTACAATGTAATAGACAAGAGATGACATGCAGAAACTCTTGCTATTTGCAGACAGAAGTGTAGGAATTGATATTTTTATTTTTTATATTTTTATTGAAAAAATTTTTTAAAATAACTTTTGCTTTGTTTTTCATTTTTTCTTAATGATCATCATAAATTTGTTTTAAATTTGATATTTAATTAACCTTTTGATTAGGAATTTAACCAAAAATACATTATCAAAATTTAATTGCTGCCACTTTATTTTCACTTCCTTCCTAATACTGTTTTTATAGTATTCTTGTTCCTAATACTGTTTGTAGTTTAGTGTGTTGTATAATATTTTTAGCCCCTCCCTAATTTATGGTTACTTCATTGGCCAACTATCTTGAACAGCTAATTTATAATTCATGAAAATTTTCTATAAGGGGCCAACTCTCAGAATAACATGCTTATATTGTTTTTTCACATTTATCATTTGTTAAATTAGTTTCATTTAAAAATGTAATATCTGGCAAGCAGCATTGTGTATTTCCAACAGCTGCCGTCTTTAATTAAACATGATGCTACTACTGTAGCATCATGTTTAATTAAATCTTATCACTTATCTTTGTGCAAACTAGTTTTATACAAGGAATATAAATAATAATCATATATTAACTATTCTGCTGGTAAACAGCAGAATAGTTATTTGCTGAAAATATAGTAGAATGATCTATTATTATTGATCATTGATTACATTGATAATGGCATTTATTGACAAACAGTGATTAAACATTGTTGATGAAACTGGCCTTAAGTAGTGTATAAATCTAATATTTATAAAGTTTAGTATACTGTTCTGTGGATTAACACTAGACATATGATTTTTGTCATCGTTATCATTTTATTTGTAGGCAGATAAAATGGTCACGGTGCCAATAATCATATCTATCTGAACTTTATTTCTATGTATAAGTCTGTAAATATAACAATTTTGACAATGTGTGTTGAATGTAAATTATTTCTATTAGGGATAGTTGTGACATCACAGTTTTTTTCCCATATGAAAAAAAATAATGAGAGTTGCTTTTAAAATTATAAAAATATAAAAAATATATTTGTTATCTAAAATAAATAAATAGTTAAATTATTAAAAAATGTAAAATAGAAAGGAAAAGAGAGAATATATGTAAATGAATTGGCAGAGTAAATACATGATGACATGGCAGCTAAAAAGCAGTATGTTGTGTTTGTGTTCATGTTCAATATTTTTATCCTACTTTATTTTGTAACCTTGATATTTAAACAACTAATAAAATATAAATTTTGAAGAAGCAGTTTTCTTGATTATTATTATGGCAAGTTTGTTTTTTGTGGAGGAGGTATCATCTTTGGGAAAATTTCTGTCCTGGACAAATGATCTAATTGAAAGGAAATAGTATGGAAAGTTAGTTTCATCAATGAAATATTCATAGTTATTGTATTCTTTTTTTAATCAATGATACCTGATTTTATGATGAATTTTTTATCTAATGAGCATTGTTTGGTTCTCTAGAATTGTATTAAGAGTTTATTTGTAATATTGAATTGTTTATTATTATATTATTGTATACAATAAATTTATTTCTATTGATGTTTTGTTGATTATATAAAAAAATATATTAAAATAGGAAGAAAGACGAGCTCGCATGCCAAAATATCAGATGATGAATGCAGCATCTGGAAATGTTTCCCAACCCCCAACTAGTGTAGTAATGACAGGTCCAGGTAAAGCTGTTCCTATGGCACCAGGTCCAGTTCCACCAGGCCCTCCAATGATGAATGGTATGAATATGATGAGACCGCATATGGGTATGCCACCAGGTATGTTTTAAATAATAATTTTTAATAAATATGTAAGTACATGATTTATTTTTCTTGGAATTTTAATTTTGTTTAATAATAAAATTATGAGATAGCATATTTTCTATTATGTAATACATTTATTTATATATTAAATAACAGACAAAAATAACTAATGTACATCTCTAGATGTTTTATGAAAAAAAAATATAAAACAGAATTCTTGTGATACTAGATGCAAGAAAAAATAGAGAAATACAGTATTATGAATTATATTCTGTAAATTGATGGGGAAAAAACAAAAAATTTTATCAGCAATAAATATATAGTGATAAATTTTCCAGATGTCCTTTAATACATGAAAATTTACTAACTCCCAGTTTCAAGTAATTGAAATGTTTTATTTCATGATGAAACATCATGAAACTAAATGAAAAATTAATTATCATAAGAGAATACAAAATAACATCATATATAATATAAAGAAATATCTATCATTTTTGAGATCTCCAAATTGCCTTAACTAGATTTACTGGATATTTCTTAGATGTAAGATTATGCTTTAGATAGATTTAAAGTTTAGTTTTTGTCCAATTTATGAGGAGGTAAACAAAATGCATATATAATTAGTGCTGCAACAAAAAACATTAAAAAAACTTCCAGCATATAACAGAATTTGTAATGAGTTAGTTTTGGTAGTGCTTTTTATATTAAAATGCATTGAAATTTTTAAATCACAATCTTTTATATTAGCTATAATATTTCTTATGAAACTGTGTGGCTCAAAAATATTGAAATACTTTTTTGAATGCTCTTCAAAAGTTCTATATTTGTAAAAAATTTTTTATATCATCTTAAATAGTTGTTGCAATATTTGAATAAATTTTTTAGAATTTTCAATTTTCAAGTAGAGGAGTATAAAATAATAATAGTGCATGCAATAAGATAATGTAAGAAATAGTTTTAAATATCTTAAAATATTCTAATATATGTTATAAATTGCATTATTTTATTTAATAATGTAATTAATAAATTGTGTTATCTTTTAAAAAAATTTGAATATAAAATAACTGATGATAAATCAATTTAAAATTCCACCTCTTTTAATATCTAAGTAACATTCAATTAAAAAAAATGCTATTGACATTATCCCTTTTCCTTTAATGTCTGAGAAAATGAATTCTTAGAATTCAATATAACAAGAGGAATTCTTATATCTACTAATATTACAGATAATTAATAACTTAATTTTAAACTTTTTAAAATTAATATTATCAAAGAAAAAAATCATATCAATAAATATAAATGGTTAATTATAAATAAAAGTATATAAATTTTAATAAATTTATGCTATTTTTGACTAATTATACAACATAATTTCATTAATGAAAATTTTCATAATTGATTTTTCCCCCCAAAATATTTTCCAATTTTGTTCATTTATGGTTGGTTTTATTCAGAGGATCTGCCATAAAACTGATTTCATTGGATGTCTAATTCTTAATATAAAAGATTGTATTTTCCTTAATCTCATATATGGAACATAAAATTTAAAAAAATATTTTACATGATTAGAGATATATGAAGGAATATAAGAAATTGTAAAAATTTCAAAAAATTCCAATGAAAATTAAGTGAAATGATTATTTTAAGTTTTTATATATTAATTAAACTTAATTAAATTAATTGTCAGCTCACAACTACAAGAGGAAATTTACATTTCTTGTATTTCAACAAGTTAAAGTGCTAACTTTATAATTTTAACTTCATGCCCACTTTGGCCAAAATTTGCATTTAAAATTAATATCACAACAAAATATGAAAAGTCCATATAATTGTATATACATATGCCAATAACTTCAATATAGCCACTTTTGATAAATGCTTATTTGAAAACTTATTATAATTAAAATGTTCAAAATAATCCAAATATAGCATTAGTTTAGCAGTAAAAACAAAAAAATAACCATTAATATTTTGTTACATTATAACCATCTTTGGCAGTTAGCAACATAATAACATTAGATATATAAACTTTACATAGTTTCAAACAATCTGTTCTGGTATTATTATAATTCCAAAGTTCAAAAATGCTTTCTTGCAATGAAGTCATTCTTCCCAAACTAAACTTCTCTTTAAAAAATCTGAATTGTTGTTTTAGTAATACATCTTACAACATATTGCCACTCCAGTCCATAAAAAATTAAAAAGAATTAGTTGTTGAAATTTTATCATTATAAAACATGTTTACATAGATTTTTTTCTTTTAGTAATCCATACTTTATATACATTTTCTGTCAGTTGCTCATTTATTAAATTAATGTATTGACTTTGGCACAATATTTCAGTGGTTTCTCTTATTATTCTTCCTTTCTGATTGCTACATGATTTTACTACTATTGCTTTTGAACATTTTATTTATAAATTATGTTCATAAGACCTTTTTGCTAATATAGTTGCTATCTGTTTTGATATTATTTTGTTCATGTGCTCATTTAGATCTCTTGTAAATTTATTTTAGTAATTCCTATACCTGTATATTTTTTTTTTTTTTTTTGAATCCTGATTATATATAGAGATTGTGTAAACTCCTGTTTTCCGCTCTTCTTTATAATTATCTTTATCAATCTTTATCATTAAAACTTGAAATATTGTAGAATTCTTCCTGCTTGCTAAACTCTAATATAATGTCTTGACTGTTTCTTTATTTTTCTTCTCTTTTTTTTATTTTTATGAATTGGAGTGATATGTTGTAACATGTAGTATAAAAGAATGATATGAATTTTTTAAAGAAAAATTTTTTCTATACAGGAGAATGTTGTTGCAAGAAGACATTTTTGTACTTCGGAATTATTATAATTATAAAACAGAATTATGTAAAGTTTATAATTCTATGCTGCTAATTGCTGAAGATAGTTATAATTAACCAAAAATATTAGTTATTAAATTTTCTTGTTTTTACTCTAAAGCAGTGGTTCTCAACCTTTTTTCTGTTGAGGAACACATTTTAATATTTTAATTCTCAACCTTTTTTCTGTTGAGGAACACATTTTAATATTTTAAAATTTGGCAGCCTAACTAAATATTTTAAATAATAATCTAGATTTAACAACAGATTATTGTATTTAATCTTATTTATTACATTCATTTTACAGACATAGTTGTACATGGCATCATTAAATTATTAAGTTATAGTGCCACCTTCGGATTTTATCTTTTCAAAGAAACTATAATTTTAATTTAATTTTTATTCCTTAATTTTTAAATTATGAATAAAGACAAAAAATTGTGGCCGTTGCAGAAATTTGAGATTTAGATTTTTCTAATGATACCCTATTTATAGGAATAAATACAGTGGTCACCTGCAAAAGGGATATCCAGCCAACTACATTTCGCTATTAATATACAGGGTGTGCCAGCTAAATCCAGACAGATTTCAAATTGAATTTCCCGCCATATTTTACGTCAGCACTACGATGCTGCTGACGTTTTAGATTAGTGCTATTTATTTGACATTCATGTTGCAGTTATACAACTTAATATGTTGTTAAAAAATCTTGTTAGAAAGGAAATGAATAATTCATGTAAGCTTTAATTAAAAACTCATTTGTATGTATAATAAACACAGCATATAAAATTTTAATTTTGGTCTGCAGAATGTTACTTTTTGTATTTATTTTAATGATTTCTTACCTGCACACTAGTAGAGTCAACTGGAACATTGAAGAATGAGTTAAATGCATTAAACCTGGACTTCTGTTAAAAAGTTTGGAAGTGTAGGATTTGAAATTGAACTTGGATCCTCCAAGATACTTTACTTTTTGGTCATCTTGAAAGAGGGAAATTGCTGGAATGGACCCAACTTTCTTTAAATGCATATGTAGATATAGGTTTTGAACCTGAATATTCCATGTAATAAACTGCAGCCTGTCAGCCAATATGAGTGGATATTTTCATAATGTTTTCATTCTGGCTTCTTAAATTAAGTCATTAGACTTTCTTAAAGTAACTTAAATCATTTTTATAAAAATCTAATGACTTAATTTAAGTTAGAAAATTTTTTAAATTGTATTGTTTAGGTTGTTTTAAAACAGTTAACACTAATTATAGAAGTTATTTTATTGTCATTTATATAAAGTTAGACAATATTTTAACATATGTCAATGAAAAACAGTTGCCATTTTTTGAACTCGGGAATAAATTATAATTTTTTATTGGAAATTAATGGTAATTTAGACTTTGATTTATGAGAATTGATTAAGATCTCATTAGATTTAGGAACACTTGAATCTTATAAACTGGAGTTAAAATGTATAGGCAACCCTTGTACAATACTGTAGTTTTATATACATTCAATATTACAATACTGTACACAATATTAGTTGTTCACTCTAGCATGATTAGAAAATTGTGGCAATCCTTGCATATCATGTTATTTATGGAACATGGTTTCTTTCTAACATAATATTTATAGAATATGGTTTTACTTTAATAAGATTTAGAATTTACAGTAATCACATAATATTAAATAATAGTAAATCACATAATACTAGTTTTGAGATTTTATGAGGAAAATCTTGTTATTATATCAAGTGTAATTTTTTAACAGTTCCATTTTTTTTTTTTTTTTTGAATTCATGTTGTTGGCTTGCTAGCCATTATGCAAAAAAAATTATTTGGAAATTCCTATATTTTATGTGTGAAATTTAAAAAAAGTCTATCAAACAAAAGCAAATAATCCAAAATACTAATTTTTAAAGGGAATGGAAGATATACAAAATCTAGATGCTGCAGAAGTTCAGAAAATGAAGATATTCTGCAATAGAGAATATTTTCTTGTTTAATCATGTTTAGCAGAGATGAAGAGGAAAAATGAAAGAATATGAAATGAACATATATTATCTGTGATATATATATCTCATATATTTTACATATTTTATACTTTGGGAAAAAGATAATTTGTTTTTGGGGAGTGTGAAGGAATTTTAACTGCTTATTCATGGTAGATTTATATTTGTTTATACTGTACTTGTCTGATATGAGATCTCACACTCACTACTTGCTTAGGTGCAGAGAAAGAGGCCACTTCTGTCATCTGTGTAATATTGTAGTTTTGGAGAAAATTAAAAAATCAAATTGTGTCTCATTTTCATTAATCTACAAACTTCAAGACATTATATAGAATACAACATATATATATAACAGTTTGTAAAACATTTATTCAATTATTACTATTTTTAATAAATACAGTCAATTCCGCTTAATTTGGCCACCAGTTAATTGGGGCAGCTGCTTTTTTGGGCCAAATTTCAAAGAACAGAAACCAAACTAATAAACTAATACATAATTTAAACACTTAATTGGGGCAGTAGCAGAAAAGGAATTTAGCATTTTTTGACATAATTTAGGGATTTTTGAAAGTATGTCATAAATATTAGTGTATGTCATACTATTAACACTAATATTTGGTAACATTAGCGTGATGCGAATCAGTTATCTATTGTCATGAGTCTGGCAGGTATGCATCTGCTTAAGAGTACTATATACTGTACCTAACGATATTCATTTACAGTGTTGATTTTATTTAAAATTTTTAAATCTTTGCCAAGATATGATATTACACTTTCAAATAAAATTACTTTGCTGGATAAAATGAAAAGCCATCCATTTAATACAAGCTATCATAGACTTGCTGATATAACTGATGTACCAAAATCTACAATAGCATGCCTCCTACAACAAGAAAATCAACTGTGTGAGGAGTGACTATTAAGCTACATTTAGACGGTGTGCCTCTGCATGCAACGTTGTATGCAGAATGACGCATGCCTCAAGGCACAACAGCCGCATGAGGCATGCAACTTGCCTCTAGGTGTTCACATGTGGAGGACATATGCTGACGCGAAGAGAGTTGTATGCTGCCGTTTTAGCGGCAGCTACTGTTATTTCCTAGAAGTCGAAATAATTGTTTTACAAGTTAAATGATTTTAGTGAAGCTATAACCCACCATTGCTCTTTCAGCCCCTTTCCCAAATAGCACACATTAATACTTGAATACAACTCGGTCAATTAAGTAGAAAGTGTAAAAATATTTAATGTTAAACATACTATTTACAAATTATTTTCACTTGGCAAGCTTTCAAAGGCATTCGTTTTTAATAATAAAAATCACCAGCTGTGATGCTGTATTTTTTTATTTCAGCAGAACTATTCAGCAGAAGATCCACTTTTTTTTTTTTTTTTAACTTTTGGTGTGT
>AYEL01084094.1:0-62051 GCA_000484575.1 Olivierus martensii
TCCGGTGATTGTCACCAGTACATTACTGAAATTATTTACAACTATAAAAAAGTATTAAAAACTACGTACTTGATTTGAAATTAAAACCTATTGTAAAGAAAATAATTCTGCGATTTATTTTTGAAGCGGATAGTTACAACCGAAGATCGCGTGACGTCACTATCAGTTGAGAGTGAGACGGAGTATAAGAGATATTATCTACAAAGGATAAACGACACGTGGATAGTCGAGAATATACTGTATATATTTTTTTATATCCAAATTATTGAAAAACATGATCATCACATTAATCAGTTTATTCAATAAAATTTAAAAAGTTAATTTTATTAAATATATTTTAAAAAGCGCATATTTACGTCGATATAAATATTTAATATATTCTTAAAATATTCTTTATAGGAACTTGCATGATATAACATCTTATGAAGCAAGGAAAATTGTATTTTTTGATCTCATTGTCTCCTTAATAGATTATGCTATAGTAATATGGGTTTCTGTCCCACTATCACACTTTCACATTAATCAGTTTATTCAATAAAATTTAAAAAGTTAATTTTATTAAATATATTTTAAAAAGCGCATATTTACGTCGATATAAATATTTAATATATTCTTAAAATATTCTTTATAGGAACTTGCATGATATAACATCTTATGAAGCAAGGAAAATTGTATTTTTTGCTTTCATTGTCTCCTTAATAGATTATGCTATAGTAATATGGGTTTCTGTCCCACTATCACACTTACTTAGACTTGAACGTTCTTTTTTCACAAATTAAAAATCTACTTTTTAATAATTTTAGTAATAATTTCGTTGTTGAAAGTGATGTTAAATTGATAACTATCAGAAGTCGATTATTTGTTATTTTATAAATGTGTCAAATATGGCTTTTATGATTCTAACATATTTTTAAGTGTTCCTCCTAGACAAATGAGACATTGAAATAATTGTCTATGTAATAGATGTAAACTTAAAATATCTAGGAGATCATTTTTTCATCGTGTCGTACAAAATCAAACACTTCTGAAATATGATATTTTTAACTGTACTCTAAAAAAAGGTCTGAAATGTTGAGAAGTGATTCTCTCGTTAATGTTTATTCTTTTTGATCTAGATATTTTGGTTAGTATTTGTTTGTATTGTGTTCTTTTTTCAGATAGGGTCCGATTTTAAAAAATTCAGAATTTTATCTGATTTGTAAATAAATAAATAATAAATTTTTTTCAAGAATTAGAGAGAATCTCAAGAATTCACTTTCTCAAGAATTAATTTATTTTTGATAAAAATATTCGAAAATAGTTAACGTATTTTCTACCTTAGTCTTTCTGTTTCCATATTATTTTTCTCGCTTATCACTTGTTTTTCAATAGCGATACCGAAGTTTTTAAAATTTGAGAAGGTTATTATAATCATTTAATCCAATGAAATTATTCGGTACAAACTTTGTATTCATAAATTAGAAATGTTTTGAAAATTTTTATAAATTCAGAAGAGAAATTAAATATTGCAAATTCGGCTTTAAAACTTAAATTCTATTTAACATAAATAAATAATAAATTTTTTTCAAGAATTAGAGAGAATCTCAAGAATTCACTTTCTCAAGAATTAATTTATTTTTGATAAAAATATTCGAAAATAGTTAACGTATTTTCTACCTTAGTCTTTCTGTTTCCATATTATTTTTCTCGCTTATCACTTGTTTTTCAATAGCGATACCGAAGTTTTTAAAATTTGAGAAGGTTATTATAATCATTTAATCCAATGAAATTATTCGGTACAAACTTTGTATTCATAAATTTATAAAAATTTTCAAAACATTTCTAATTCAGAAGAGAAATTAAATATTGCAAATTCGGCTTTAAAACTTAAATTCTATTTAACAAAATCTCTCACGCTTAGTTGGAGTATTTCGTAACATAACGTGATGTAGTCTATTATGAGCTTAACTATGGGAAATTCACTCTACAATGTAATAAATATCATATTTTATCTACCTATACTTTGTTTATAAGTATGATATGTAGATTTAGAAAATATATATTTGAACAAAACAGCTATTTTTTATTCGCATTTAATTTTTGAACAACTTGCATCATATGAGAAGCATGTTCTTATCGTAGATAATTATTCTACCTATATTATAAATGAAACCATTTCAAAATTTTTACTACAGGTAGTCATTTAATTAATTTTCTAATATTTAGATTTTATGATAGAATATACATTTATTAACATAAACATATTTATGTCATTGATGATGATGATTATGCTAGCTTAAATGTAAGATAATTTTATGATAATTCCTCTTTTCTCTTTATTATTAAAATCTAAGCACAGGCAGCAATAGATTAATTAAGCCAATGCTTAGATTTTAATAATATTAAAATGGTAAAATAATTATACGTTTGAATAGTACTACGCTGTAGTATTTCATTCATTGTATAAAGTATTAATTAAAAAAAATCGATATATATATAAAACGCTTATGGACCATGTATGAATATCTATCTGCTCTTCTCTAGAAAGCTAAAATTTGGGGATGTTATAAAGAACTGAACAGTGCAAAAATTGTGCAACGGGAAGTTCCACCTCAAAGAGGAAGTTAAAGAAGTTATTGAATAGATAAGAGATAAGTTAAAAGTGGAGAAGAAGGAAACTAAATTTCCAATGTTTAGCTTATGGAAACTTTTAAAAATCATTATTATTTCTTAATAATTTGAGTGTTTTATGTAGAAATTGATTGAAAAAGATAGTAGAGTACTGGGGATATTATGGAATACCATTCTGTTTTTAAAATTTATAAAAAATTCTAAAAGAGCTTATATAGTTTCTCATGTGTTATTACCTTCTATGTACATTCCGATATAACATATTTAAATATAGTTGCCATAATTTATATATCTATCATGTAATTAAAAAAAAATATTCAAAGGTGCCAAATTCCAAATTGCTCAAAAGTGTGGGTTAAAGGGAATAGCATTCCATTTTTCAAATAATTAAAAAAACAGCATTTTCTTCCAGGTATTTTCCAAGAATATTAGATAAATATATACTTAGAACATTGTTTTATTCAATATTTGTATCATTTTTTTGAATGGTGAAGGTTTTCGTTTAAGCATAGTGAAAAAGTAAAACCTATTAGAAAAAGTAAAACAGCCTTAAAATAGTTTATAAACTAGTTTAATTTAGGAAGTAGTCTGATCATATGTCTATTTAAATTTTAATAAATCAAACTTTAACTTAAATTATAGTAGTAAGACTGAACGTGGCAATATATTATAGTATTCCATATTGTCACCACTCATACTATAATATTTGAACAAAGCCTACTCCAATAGAAGCCAAATTTCTTAAAATACAAAGAGGGATTATGAAAGCTGCTTGCTAAATACTCTTAAAAAACTCAGAAAACAATCATCATCTTACTTGTAGTCTTTGCAGATCCGTTGATTTCAGATGGCGCAAAAATTTTTGTATCTGATAAAAACACGTTTTGCATTTTAAACCGACATGCTTCTACCGAGGAAATTGAAACTGAAGTCAAAGTATGTCGGTACTTAACGTAAAAATTCTGCATTATTATAGATTCGCAATACCGCCTCCTCTATGAGAAACCATGCTATTCCATAATATCTTCAGTTACTCTAATAGCAATAGTTTCAAAAGAAGCCTTTGAATATCTGTCAAATGCTATTTTTGAAACTATTGCATTGGAATTTCTTTAATCGATTTAAACAACTGAACTTAGGTAAAGTATAAAATATAGAAAATAAGAAAAATTTATTCTTCTAGTAGACTAATTTTTCATATTTGCAACTTAAAATATGACCAAAAAATTACTTGATTTGTTAATGCTTTTGTTTTCTTATTTTCAGTTTTTTAGAACCATTAATTAATATTCTTTCTAATATTATGATAGTATCATTCGTTATAGTCAATAGCTAATATTTCACACAACCTTTCTATCAGATTAGTAATTATTAAGCATAAAAATTATTAACGGATGACTGCATGGTGCAAATGTGGCATTTAACATGAAGGTTTCACGAAATATTCCCAAATTTCATTACCAGATTTGACTTTGTTGTGATCTAATTTTCACTAATTTGTCTATACGAGTTTAATCAAATGATTGAATCTGCATTGATCAAATAATCGGTTTCGCCAGTTGAATCTGCGAAGAAGAGAAGAGGGGAAAAAAAAGGATGATAAAAATGTATAGCGTGACTATGCTGCATATTTTTGATAATCGACGAGATACCGTTACGTTTTAACGTTTTAACATAAAATTTAATTATTATATCATAGATATAAGTTTAAGGAACATGCATAGTAAAATATATGGCATTATGTTTAGTCGTTTAGTCACTATAAACGTAGGTAATCTCCAACGTGAACCTTCCTGACTAAGCGTCGAATTTTCCATTTTCGACGTGTAGAAAGCAAACGAATGACGTCAATATAAAACCTTTTCTTAACTCACGTTTGGACGTGAAGAATTCTCTAGCGACGATTCGAATTGACGCCATTCCAGCGATCTACGTCATTCTCGTTCTACACGTTCATGTTGCTGAAGCTGTCTAATATTGGATAAATACTTAAGAAAAAGGAAATATTTTATCAAAAATTCAATCGAAAGTACGAATATCAGTTTAATATTTCTTTGATAGCAAAAGTAGAGATTTTGTTTAAAATGGATAGATATATAGCTAAAAAATTATTTTTGAATATAGCTTCAATGATCAAATCTTAACTTTTTTAAATAATTCAATAAATTTGATATAAAAAGCGATATTTTTACAGATTAAGTTTACGTTTCTCATATTTATTGGTGATCAGAAGCATAAAAAGTTTTCAAATGCATCTTAAAGCCACTCGAACATAAACATAAATAATGTTAAATATTTCATATCAGTAATATGGCAACTAACTATTAATTCAAGCACTAAATCACAAATAAAATTGCTTTTTTTTTCTAAATTTTCTAAAGCAAAATTTTTATATTCTAACTTTATCGAGATTCTATATGGGAAAAAAATGTATTAATGATTACTGAAATCGTTCACCAAATCACGATTTTTTTTTTTTTTAAATAATTAATGATTGTTATTAATTTGTAATAAACAAGCCACTTATGACTGACACTTTTCTGGTATGGGAAATTTTAATCTAATAAATCTGTCACTTTCGATTAAGCAAAAATACTCGGAATAAACTGACAAATCGAAAAATACAAATAAGCTGACTAATCTAAAAATCTATTAGATTAAAATTATTGTCTAATTAAATATATATGGAGTGTTCGAAAAGCATCACGTGATGAGTTGACATTTCAGTTTTGGAAAGTTGATGTTAGGGCCGGTTCCCACTTACGAAAAAGTCGCTACGGAAAATAATTACGTATACAGAATATATTTTTCTTTTTCCGGATGGTTTCCGTCCGTAAAATTCGGTGTGTTCTCATCTAATCCGGAAAAGAATTTCAAAAACACCAGCTATCGGCATTTGTCTTCTGACGTCACATGTTCAAAATTATTTCTTGATTCTTCGTCTTCTTGCCTTCCATACTTAAATTTCTCTCCATTCGATAATTGTGTGCGTCACGTATGACGTCGCTCTCAACGATACGCTTATTGGTTTAAAAATTTTTTTTTTCAGATCACATTGCGGAAAAGTTAAAAGTTGCTCAATTCTATATTCCGGATACTTTCTGCACTCCTTATACGGAAAATTTTCGAATTTTCGTTTCTGGATTATTTTTACATAGTACTTTTCCGTAAGTGAGAACCGGTCTTTAAAGTGAAGCTGTAGATCGGCGTGCAACGCAGGAGGACTCAAGTTTGCGTCCCGGAATTTTTCGGGGTACTGGGCCCGGCCTGGTGATCCCCGTCTTTCACCATCCGGCCCCCTCCACAGTAGGTCGGCGTGCCACGCAGGAGGACTCAGGTTTGCGTCCCGGATTTTTTCGGGGTACTGGGCCCGGCCTGGTGATCCCCGTATTTCACCATCCGGCCCCCTCCACGGGTGTGGATGCATCCAGTGGTTGGAACTGGCTTGGCTCCCTTGGTAATCTCCCTGATTGGAAAGGGGGCGTAAAATATACAAAAAAGTGAAGCTGTATGTATCGCGCATTCGCAGTACTCTTAAATTGCGCATTTGTGTCATTGTTAAACGTGTGACGTAATGTTAAAGATGGCTGGTTTGATTGAAAGTCCGTCCAAGCAGGATATGCAAGCTATAATTTAGTTTTTAAACAGTTGAGGGATGTAAATCAGTGGTGATAATGAATGACCGGCATGCTGACTGAACATCACAAGAAACATTGGATGGATTTCAGCTTGCAGTATTTGATGCTATTGCAATGAGGGCAAACAATTCCTGCGGGTCATAATGATATTCAGAACTTTCTCTTTTGCATTTTTCAATTATGAAGTAAAAATTACTCAAAACCGTTCATAGAAAATAATAATAATGTTTATATTAAAGTAAGACCCCATTTAGTGTTTGCACCGTTTAACTTTGTTTCGATATAACGCGGTTTTTCCGAATTCTATATTTTTTTCATTGATTTACTTTGGCGCGGTTTTCAAATCTTTGCACTCCTATAAATCCGAAATTGCACGAATTTGTTGCATTGATACTCCTATGCAGTATCGCAGTGCGTTTGATATCAGTGCAATGCATTACAGTACATACGAAAGTTTAATGCGATCAGAGTTCATATTTATGATTGATCATCAACGTTATTTTACAGTAATAAAAATAATATTTATCCCATTTAAATTTTAACCTGAATGCTGCCACTTCGAATTATAGTTCGATACAGTCAAGGTGGCTTATCTATCCCCCTTATTTACGTGTTAAAATGACCTCGTTTAACGCCGATTCATTTAGCGCTTGGTGTTTTTTGGAACGTATCCCCTACGTTAAACGGGATCTCACTGTATTAACATGATATCGTTACCTTCGATATCTTTATTCCTTCTTAAGATAAACCATAAAACCTGAAAATTTACAATTTTCATTGCTTTTTATAAGAATAAGCATTATTCTAATACTTTTGTGCATATTAAATGAATGTAGATATACAGCTTTATTTTTAATTCTGTTATCTTTTATTTGTTTTTAATTTTTCAATTGTTTCCATCAGTTGAAAATCACTAAGTGCTTGTTTATCTTAAGATGTTCAAATAAAGTTTTAATGTATATCAGTAAGAATGAAAAACATAGAAAAAATCTGAACGAAAAAGAATTAAGCAATATCAAACAATTCTCTTTATATTTTTCTGTACCTACAGTGAGGCTTCACTGCAGTTAGCCGAATATTTACAGAAAAGCACTCCAGAGAGAAGCACATTCTTTGTGGAAGAGAGAGAAAAAAACTTGTCAGATATGATGAATATGAAAATATTTTAAATTAATTTAAGCTTAACTGATAGCAGGAAAATATTTTTAATAAGAAATTCACAAATTATAGTAAAAATTACTTATAATAATTTTTATGATTCTATAGAGACTTTTAACATGACAAAAAATTTATTCTGAAATTTTTACCGACAGCACATCAGGCTAATTATAAGAACCTTTTTTTTTTACTTGAATTTCTTTTCTAAATCATAGGAGGAATAATTATGAGAGAAAAGGCGTAAACTCAAAACAGGCTAATTATAAGAACCTTTTTTTTACTTGAATTTCTTTTCTAAATCATAGGAGGAATAATTATGAGAGAAAAGGCCGTAATCATCGAAAAAATATTTTACTTTATGAAATCTTCAAATACTTTTTTCATAATTGATATATTTCTAAAACAGAAAATAAAATATTTAGTTAAAATATATATTAATAATCAAAATGTGATGATAGTTATGTAAATTGCATAATAAATATTTTGAAAGTGGCACTAGATGGTTTCTGTATTACATTGAAATATTGTTACTTCATAATATGCTATATATAAGTTTAATCTCGTGTTAAAATACTCGATAACACTATTGAGTTATTAGAAGAGAATGGTGATACAGCGTAAACTAGTAATAGAAATGATTCTAGGCACAGTGTCCTAAAATTCTATTTCTTTGTTGATTTAACTTTTAAAGTTTTTCAACTTTACAGTATATATGTCAAAATAATGCTTAGAATTCATTCATTATGTTTATTTCAGATACATTTTGAGTTTGAGTTAGCTGTTTTATAATAATTTACTTTTAGCTAAGTGATTGTGCTCGAGATTTCCCGTTTCGAGAAATCTCATTTTCGATTCTCAAGAAAAATTCTTATAAACTTGATAATTAAAAAAAAAATTCTGCGAATTTATATCCTAAAAATTTTAATAGCTATATATTAATTCTTTTGGCCCTGAGACGTCATCGAATCAAGAAACTAAGCGAATAAGTCGGGTGGTTTATCCGCATCACTTCTGCTAACTTTATATTTCAAAAAGAAAATTATCTGAAACTGATCACAATTAAAACAATACATATAAACTTAAAATAACACGCAAATCAATAAATCGTATTAAAAATCATTCATTTTTTTTGAGATTTTAAAGATTTTCATTATTGTAGACCTGCCATGTTATGATGTAGGCAGATTTGTGATGACGTTTACATAATAAAGCCAAAACAAATATTTGGTTTTTACCCCATTCAACAGTTCGCCAGACTAACGATGCTGTCTAATGACGTCTATGGTAAATAGGGGATATTGTATAGTGTGATCTGATATAGTATATCAGAGGATATGAGTGAACAATCAATAAATTCCCCAATAATTGAATGAATGAATTATAAAAGTTTTAAATTACTTTAATCTTATAGAGCTGAAACTCGAAAGAAAATCGATAAGTTAATTTTAATGTCTTATAATTAGATTTATCAAAATAATTTCATTTTTTTATAATATCGAGATTAATAAACTAATTTATTTATATAAGATATCCAGTTATAATAATAATATATGGATATGTTATGTATGTAATTGGTATATAAATATGGATTCCTATCCATATATGTTATAATTATCATATATTACTATATATTCATATCCAATTGACATGTATAGACATAGATTTGTATTAATATGAATAGGGACGATTATAAATATCTTATTTATAAACGAATATAAAAAGTTTCTCAATCAGAATAAATAATTATCGAAAATAAAAAATTATATAAATAATTTATCATGGAAAGATAGGAATAATTAAAATTGAGTTTCATATATAATTTTCTGTATAAAAATATATTTATTATATGATTTACTAAATGTTTAAAGTTGGCTATTAATATCGTGATTGATTGGGCATAAAAAATTTAAATTTGTAAAATGGTAGATTTAGTTTTAAAGTTTAATTAATTCTTAAAACTTTACTAAGAGAATTTCTTAGCAAAAACTTTGATTGATTGGGCATAAGAAATTTAAATTTGTAAAATGGTAGATTAGTTTTAAAGTTTAATTAATTCTTAAAACTTTACTAAGAGAATTTCTTAGCAAAAACTTTTCCAAGCTATCTGTTTAGTCCAAATTCATTTAAAATATTTTCGGATGAATTATATTTTTACAATTTTTCTCTTTTTCCAGAAAGAATATGCATCTCTCGATAGCTTATCTATAAATATTTTGCTAACTGCAGTAAAGCTTCACTAAAGGCACAGAGCATTTCAAGATAGGATAAATGGAACTATTTGATATTGCTCAATTCTTTTTTTTTTTTTTACTCAGACTTTTTGTGTGTTTTTCAATCTTAATAATGTAGATTAAAACTTTATCTGAACACCTTAACTAGTATTCAGTAATTTTTAATGTAAAATAAAAATTACTGAATAAAAATAAAACTTACTGATTTTTTTAATAGAAACAATTAAAAAAAAATAAAAGATAGAAGATAACACAATAAAAATAAGACATGTTTATATGCATCTAATATGCACAAAACAATTGTAAGCATTCCACAGATATGCAATTATTCTAGAATCTAGATCAGGAGTGTCGAATCTTTTAAAGTAAATTTTCGCAACTGTATATTCTTAACATTTTATAATTAATAGAAGCCTATTAAGAATTTTTAAATAAACTAAAACGATTTATATCACAACCAACAAGAGATTTCAAACTTTAACATATGTTAGATAATCATAATCAACCTATATTTAGTATTTACTAAATACAAATTAATCATAAACTATTTTAAGCTTTCATAGAGGAATTGCTCCTCTTGGATCTATCTTCAACTTTTTTTTTAATATTAGGTACAATAACTAGGGTGTAGTTGTTTATTATCATTTTCCAAAAACACGAAGTAGATTAAATTGACTGTAAGTGAAAATTCAGGATATTTTCAGTAAAACTCATTATAACATAAACCAATAGGCACTAGTTAAAACATTTCATAATACTGTACTTTACAAAGGAATTTCACTGTCTTCGAAAAAGATAGGGCATTATTGTTGTTAATTATTTCATTCAGTAAGCTTAATTATTTACAGATGTAACATTTTTTATATATATTTTCTCGATTGGGAGGTATATTAATGAGAAATGATAGATTTGTTAAGAAAAACTCTTCTTAGTTCTCTTCTTAACAAATCTGTCATTTCAAATTAAGCTGCAGAGATGATGATCTTTTCTGATAATACAGATAGGCCTCCTTAAGAATATTAAGCAACTATACAAATAGTATGCTAACTTTTACATTTTCATTATTTTATTGTAATATTTAAACATATAAATATCACTTCAATTCTTGCAGATTAATTAAACTCTAAACAATATATTAAAATGCAAATATGTATATATTCTTTTGTTTTATTGATATTGCTAGTGTTATATTAATACTATGTCCAAAATGTATTTTCATTAATTTTTTTAAACTATATTATTCATTAAGCTATATATTTTCTTAATTGCAGTTCTTAGTTTAAGTGTAATTTTTCCATATATTATCATTTAGCAAAACAAAACGGCAAAATTCTACTTTGACTGCCTCGCGTTTTCGCGGCGCCGCGCACAGATATTAAATGGCGATAATATAGGAGCACACTTATCGCTTAATATACATTATATGATAGTGTGATAAAGTAGATGTTAATATCAAGCACAGGCATATTAATATCTACATTATCGAGCACAAAATAAATGACAGTCGTTAAGACACGCTATAACGCCACTTATTATTCATAGATGCGTCGCACTAACCTGGCAGTCAAACTGGAATCCTACCAACAATACTTTAATGCTTTTAATATTGATTTAAATATAATAATATTAAATATAGAATGTATAGAATATATGATTGCACAGTAATGCTCATAAAAATAATCACGATTTCGTTCGATTAATATCAAATACTTGGCATAAATTCTATAAGAAAATCATTAAAATTCGTGATGTAATAAAATATCAGGTATTGGAATATGATGATTTACTAACAATATATTGACGCATAATCATTGCAATAAAATCGTGTAGAAATCGAAATTTTTGCATTATAATCTATTAAAATTTACAAAAAATTCTATAAATGCCATGCAATTTTTAAATATAATCCCCTATCAAATATAAAAATAGAAATGTTAATTAATAATATTTTGAAACATCGTTTAATTCTCATCCATCTACTTCATCAATACAGTTTACGTAGAAAATTGAAAAACTCTTCCTATAAATCTATTCATATTACGTTTATTTCGCTTAATAAATTATCTTTAAGCAATTATATTATGCAAAGAAATCATTTTCTTCTATAGTTTAATGATTACTTTTTGCAAAAAGCTACAAAACTGTTATTTAGAAAAATATTTTTTATCTGATTTGCATCCAAACATGAAGCATCTCGTAGATTATTTTTTGAGATAAAGTTTTATTATAATAGATTCTTTAGGTGCCATATGCTAACATAAAATCAGTTTTATTATTAAGTTTAATAAATATAAAATTAAAACCTGATACTAAAACTCAAAATTTTATTTTACAACTATCATTTAATCTAATATATAAAATTATAAAACGAAATATGAATGAAATCTATCATATTGATTCATTTGCAACAAGTTCATCATATCGATCAATGAAAATATTTTCAGGATGAAGAGATAATCGTAAACATAATACTAAGCATGATTAGAGAGAAAATTAAACTATAAAAATTTCGTATATAAAAATCTCTTGAATATTCATCTAATTTATATTATTAACAATGATAATAAAACAAAAATGCTATTTTTTCGTTCAATTCTATGAGTAATAAACATAGAAACATCATTTTTTAATTTATAAACAGGATAATCAAGGATAATAACTTGTATTCTTGAATGTTTATTATGGACGGAGAATATATGGCATTGTTAAGTTTAATTGGTGGTCGCGTCAAATACGACAACCAATAAGATTTGATTTATGATTATCATAATTTATACAGTATCCAATTAACGAATCAGAGATGATTATATAAAATATGCGAAAATAAACTCTATTAGCTTGATGAGCTAATATTATAAGAGGTATTTAAATAATCATAACGTTTATTTTAATTTTTTTAAGGTGATTATGTCTGCTTCCACATTTGAATGCACTCAAACACTTCAAGATCATGATGGAATTGCCTTTAACCCACTTTCTCAGGATGAATTTACATCTACAGATTTAATGTTGTCTATGTGTCAACCAACGGAAATGTTAACCTTGGATCATGGAAACATGGGGAAAGATTCAGTGTTATCTCAACAGGAGGATAAAATAAATACAATACATAAAAGAACAAAGTCAATGAATAGTAAAACGATCGACTTTATGGACGATTTTGACAGATTCTTCATTAGACGAACCATTCAAGATTTTATTGCTCTGCATAAAAAATTACCAACATTCGATAACTTGTTTCGTATTTTGAGTGAAAAAACTAAATTTAAATTAGATAAAACAGTTTTGCTTATCGTTCTTAACCAAATGGGTTACAAGTTGAAGAAAACGCAACTGAAAGAAAATATATTGATGGAAAGAAACGATATTGTATTATCGAGGACAAAGTACCTGAGAGCGATCAAAAATTATCGCATCACTGGAAAAAATCTTATTTACTTAGACGAAACTTGGATCGACAGCAACTTAACATTCGGGAAAAAGTGGCAAAAAGGAATATTTGGAGTTACAAACTGTGCTCATGCCGATAAAAGACTTATTGTTATGAGTGCAGCGAATTGTCGAGGTTTCGTTCCTAATTCCATCCTGATCTATATAGCCGAAATCGCAAAAAACAACTATCACGATCAATCAAAGCCAAATTTAGAATTATGGCTGAAAAGACAATTATTACCATACATTGAATTTGGTTCTGTAGTGATATTTAGCCACGCACTGCATCAAAACTTTCAATCAAACAAACCACCAAATTCTATGGCACGAAAACAGGAGATTATAGATTGGTTAGTCAGATGTAACATGCCTTTCCATCCCAATATGCGTAAATGCGAACTGTTAGAAATTATCCGGCAGAAAACTTCTCCTAGAGTATATTCAATTGACAGGATACTCGAAGAATACGGACACATCGCTCTATCCTTACCGCCTCATCATGGCGATTTAAATCCAATCGAATTAATATGGTCCGACGTAAAACGTTTCGTTAGGAATTGTAATATTCGAAATGAAGTGAATATAACTGTTTTAATGGAAATAATAACGAAAAAAATCTCTTCTATAAGCGATATTCACTGGAAGAAATGCTGCGAATACGTTGAAAATTTAGAAGAAAAATACTGGGATACAGACAATATTATTGAGGAAATATCAGAGAATTTAATTTTTAGTTCCGATGAAACTACTGATGCTGAAAGTGATACTTCATTGGAAACATGCGACGAATAAAGTAAGCTTTTTTTTAAATATCTAACTCATAAATAATATTTCATAGATATCCTAAAAATTGCAATAAATTATTAGAAAATAACTTATCAGATAGTTAAGTTATTTAAAATAATTAATCAAGAATATGTGGGCTACATTATAAATATATCAAAAAAATTAATTTTTATCGAATATATATATTTAAATAGTATTTTAACATATAATTAATTATAAATTTTACGTAATAAAATCTAATTTTCATCAAAACAAGAACTGATAGAAATATTAAGTCAAAATTAGCTATTTTAGCATTTAGTTCAGTGATCCTTAACCGTGTTTAGCGAAATTCATCAAGTTTTCTACGAAATTATGAAATAAATGAATAAATTTAACCTATAAATTTTAATAAAAGATAGTCTATATTAATATCTGCGCCCTTTTTTTCCATAAAAAATTGGTATACCTCCTCATTTTCATAACAGTCTAATTTTATAAATACAATAAACTCCTGTACAACGTGTGAGATACGTTTCGCGTTATAGGATATCGCATATTATTTATATAGCTTAAATAATACGCGATATTATTTATATTATATTTATAGTTATTTATTTATTTATAAATCGAGTAATATTCTCAAATTTTCGTCGTGTTATACGAGAGTTTACTGTACTTTCTACTTACAGTTTAATACTACACAACAATATACCATATTTTATACAAATAAAGTTCTTATACTATATATAGAAAATATATATTTATTATGGTGTAATAATTTTTAATGCAATTAAACAAAATCTTACAAAAAACAGAAAATAGAATACATGTTTAATACAACATAATAATTAATGCGATGGGTGGGCTTATTTTTCAGCACAAAGAGTTAATTCTTACGCTCCCCACAGTTTGGAAAACACTGGCTTATGTTAAGAATTACATGCATATTTTTTTTCTAAGTTTGAAGACAGAGTCGCGAAATCATTAACTGTATTAAAAATAAAAACATTTCAATGGTTACTAGAATATTTTTCTCCCAGAAATAGTTTTCGTCTCAAAAAAACACATGATATAAAATTAAAAATACCCAATAAGTAAAATCAATAATCCAAGTATAGAACTAAAGATTTAGTATAATTTCTTATAATTGAGATGAGGATTAGAAAATAAATCTATAATGTCAACAAAAGTAAATGCATCTAAATCATAATAAACATCTTTTTGTACTGCTGTATTTTTGTTACGTGTTAGATGTTTTTGATTGGTAGATTTTTGCATATTATTTACATACATTAACATATGTCATAATGAATACTCGCTAATAAGTGTAATTTATAACGAAATATTACTGAAGTTTGGTATCTCAGAATGGATATTAATGGAATGAAAGCAGTACTTTTTTTTAAGAAATTGAATTGTGTTTTATAATAATAATTACGGTCTAATTATATTTATTTTTATATTTTTTTAATTAATTAATAAAGCCATTTGTATAATTTTGTTCTAAAAATTTATTTTATTAACATACGTTCATCGTTTATTAGGTGTAAGAAAGAAGACACACTGTTCTTTTGTTCAAAGAAAAATAAAAATATTCTCTATATTTTTAAAATCATAGAATAATACGTTTTTGTATAAATTCTATATATATATTTTTTCGTGATTTTGATAAAAACACTAGCAGAAATGTTCAAATTTGTTATAAGTTGATTAAATTTTAATGAAAATCATTAAATTTATGATGCAAAATAACCTTTTTTTAAAATATATGAAAATAATATGCTATTTTTCATATAATATCGATAATTCCCTCAAAATTTTCTTGAGATCAGGAGTGAATTTTCAGTTGGCTAGAGAACAGGATTTTGCAAATAAATTTACTTGGTAACTTTTACAACCTCAACATCATTCAATTTAGTAGATAATAATTTCGAAAGAAATTATGATCTACTAAACAGGGATATTCCCTTATCATATAATTTTTTTCTATTCATTGCTATTTAGAATATACAATTCATTATATCAATTGAAAAACAATATTACTGTGATGAATAGTTTGTGACATTAAACAGCAATATTATTTTTAATTATTATTGCCTGGGAATTTTGTATTACAGCAGTGAAAATTTTTTATCCTATTATAAAATTATTTCTATAAGTTAAAAATAAATATTTACTACTTTATTTGATATCGAGCTATTCAAATAAAGTTTAGATGAGCACCTTTATAATTAAATATATAAAAAAAAATTATTCAAATGAATTTTTATTGTTATACCTAAAATTTTTTCTAAATAAATTTTTTCTTACTAATTTAAAACTTTTCACTTATTATTAGTTTACTCCAAATTCATGAGAAAATTCTGTATATACAACCATATTTGACAAGTTCTTTTATCTCTTTTCCGAGCATTTCTTGATAACTTTCCTGCAAATAACCGCTTAATTGCAGTGAAGCCTATATTGTAGGCGCAACATATTTCATGTTTAAATAGAAACATCGTTGAGAACATTTTTTATAAATCTATAAAATTAGAAGTTTAGGACAAAAATGATAAAGTTAAAACAAATGTATATTCATATCATATACAAAAGTATTGCAATAATGCTTAATCATATAACGTACAATGAAAATTTTAAAATTTCCGTTTGCATGGATTAATAAATAAAATGGTTTATTTAATTTTGGCCTCTATGGAAAAGGAATCCACATTTTAAGAGTGTTTATTTAGGGCCCACATTTTAAGTGTGTTTATTTAGGGATTTTTAAAAGAAAATAGTGAAATTATTGAGTACTTTAAGTGATTAAGAATTAATTGAATTCGATATTATTTTATTTTCATTATAAGTTCTTTTAAATAATGTATTCGATATTATTATATTTTCATTATAAGTTCTTTTAAATAATGTGGTTACTTTTAAATAATGTGATTAAATAAGTATAGATTGATATCTTAAAGTACATTTTGTATTTAGAAATAATTATTTTGTTTATAATAATTGATAGTAAATATGGGTATTTCTACATAGGTAGATAAGTTATGATTAATAAAATCAATAAAGAAGCAAATATCAGCTTAATCTCAACGAATTTATTTTTGCTCTGGGAGCCAAACATTGAGGATGCAAACGGAAATATTAAAAGTGCAAAAGGTGCTAACGATTTGCAAACGAATGCAAAAGAAAAAATTAAAAAATTCAGAAGTGGAGGGCCAACTTCACACCGGTGCTTTAAACTATTTTTTTAAAGTTGCGGGTGGCGACATAAATAAAATGTACTGCAACGAATAAAAAAAAAATGCACAAAAATGTTTGAAATACAGCTTACAAAATAAAACTTTTTGAAAACGATTTATTTTTTATTTACACTTAAAACAAGTATTATTTGTAACAATTATATGGCAGTGGAAAACGAGTAAATGAATATAATTCACACAATGTTTTTTTCTTTGATTTATCACACGTATACTGAGTCACAACATAAAATGCAGTTCCTGTAGTGGGTTGCAGTCAATTCATTAAATTTGTAAAGAGGTAACGACATATATATTAATCAACCTAATTCTCTCTAAAAAGATGGTTTCACGGCGATCCCATAAACATATCTGAGACAAGGTGATACTCATTTTAATACTTTCTCTTCTATTTATTCTTACATACTTATCAGACAGGACGGAAAACAAAAATCGAAAACATTTTTTCGACATTTCTTTTTTAATCGGTAAATGTTATTTAAATCATTTAATTTTAGAACATTTAAGACGATTTCTCAGCATAAGACATACAGATTAGTTAGAGCAGACTTTGAATTCTTTTCATGAATTGGATGCTTTTTATTTTCCTTCCTGGACTTTCTACTAAGTAAATCGAAAGAGATTGAAGTAATGGTTAACTATCTTTGCATGAATTTATAACTCACTATCAGTATTGACAACAGAAATGTTTTAAACTTCCTTTTCTTTTGACCTCTTAAACTTGGGCAGTGTAACTATTTGAAATTTGATCTCAGTTATCTCTCTCTCTGGATATGTTTATGAATTTAATTCTCAAAATTAATTCCTTGGAAATTTATATACATAAAAATCTAAATTTCTAATCCAAAAATGTTAAATAAATCCTCAAATAACGTTAACGAAGTTAAGAAAATATAATAAATTGGAGAAATGTAAAAAAAAAAAATTCTATATTACAATAGAAACAAGTTATTTAATTATTTCTATCTAATCAGATGAAGATAGCATTTTGTGGGATTAAACACTTTACCAGTTTTTTGGTTCTCGAAAATTCATTTCAATATTAAGTTTGCGATAAACATGTCCAAACCAACAAAGTTTTGTTTTTCTTGCGCAGTTAAAACAGCACAGTTTATAGGGCGTATAATGGAGTGTAAAGGAATGTAGATAGGAATTCATAATACTTGTGATAATTATCTAATACAGGGTGACGTATAAATATCTCCCCATTATTAAACCTCTATCTTAGGAAAACTAAGCAACAGAAGAAAATGAAGCATACCTATTGATTTAGGAAAGAATACCATTTACTGACAAACAATCGGATTTCGGTACACCTTAATTTTCACTACAATTTTATGTGACAAAATCATTGAAAATAGCATTTTTAGCCGTTAGCAGTAAGGGAGATGTTCCATGGCCTGCTCGTTATTCAGACCTGTCTGTATGTAACTTCTTGGATTATTTAAAGGCAAAAGTTGCCCGCACAAACCTCGAACAATAACGCAGTTGAAGCGGGTCATCACCCAAGAGATTGCTGCTATTCCGCAAGGAATGATAGGCAGGCAGTCTGAACTTATCTCAAAGATTGCGAGAGTGTTCATGAAATGATAGCCGCCATCTTAAAGATGTTCTCTTCAAGACCTGATACTTTGATGATCATAATTGATGTTGCACACTTGTAAATAATGCCGAAAACGGCCAAAAGTGCTGTTTTCAGTGATTTTGTAACTTAAAATTGTAGTGAAAATGATGGTGTACCAAAAATTCAATTGCTTGATAAACGAAACTGTTTCCTTTATGTTTCGTTCTTCTCCGTTGCTCAGTTTCTCCAGAATAGAGGTTTAATAATTAATAAACGAAACAGTTTCCTTTATGTTTCGTTCTTCTCCGTTGCTCAGTTTCTCCAGAATAGAGGTTTAATAGTGGGAAGATATTTATGCCCCAACCTGTATATCACTAACGAATTAATATTTTAAGAATTATAATATTTGATATCGTTATTCAGCTAACATAATGGTACAATTGGATTACGAATGTTCGTCAAGTTTCTTTTCACATATTTTCCTAATTCAGTTTCTAACTTTTTTCATAACTGAGAGCATTGTACTATTTATTACAATATAGCATACGTTTCATAATATCAGAATTATTAAACGGATGTCAAAACAATTTCCTATTTTTAAAAATTCGCAACTAACAAACAGTTAAATGTCAGAATGATATTTGAAGAATTAATATGCCGAATATTCTGACTGATTTTATTCTAAACGCCATAGAAGTGTTGAGGAGTTATTTTCAATTTGATAAATGCAGTGTGTCCCATAAGTCTGGAAGCAGGGAAAATGAGCATTTACAGAATGTGTTCTATATGTTGGGCTCTCTGTTGCATGCAGTAGCGCAACTTGATCACCCAATCGTGGAGAACACATCGTATGGTCTCTGGTGTGATTTGTGAACATACTGTAGCGATCCGTTCCCATAGATTGGCAAGGGATTGAATTTTCTCCTTGTATACTAAAGATCAAGTGGCCCCAGAGACAAAAGTCTAAAGGTGTCAGGTCTGGGCTTCGTGCTAGTCACTTCTCCGGTCCCCGACGCCCTATCCAATGATCAAGAAATTGCTCATGATACCAGGTCCTAACTATCAAGTTCTAATGGGGAGGACCACCATCCTGTTGAAACCATGCGGTTCTTTCCCGCATGGTTTCAACAGGGAAAAAACCTGTGCAAGTAAAACAAAACTTTTATATTCGCGCATGGTTTCAACAGGAAAGCATTACTGTGTCGTTCAGGACACTGGGTAATGTTTCTTCACGAAGCATGTTCAGATATGCATCACCAATCACTGTCGCCTGGAAGAAGAAAAGGGCCAATGATCTGATCCATTCCTTATGTTTCCAGACATATGGGACACCCTATACAGTATTTACAGTCAAAAATCATATAGTATACATAACTGCTAGTTTAAATTTATAATTTGGTAGCTTTTTGATTGCTATTTATCAGCGAATAATTAATATTATTACTCAATGATAATCAGAATATTAATTAAGTTTTCTCATCTCAAGAAAATAATAATTTTATATCACTATGCATTTTGGAGAACAAAAGAATGGTTTCTTTCAGTATACATGAGGAAGTAGTAATAAAAGTTTATATATAGATAGCTGAAAAATTCAGATTGGAAGACTTAATTAGCTATATTTAAACTTTAATTTTATGTATAATTTTAGTTATTTTTCTGATTGCAAATATACTTATTACTTTCTGACTTTATCCAGATATTCCATCATAATCCTTGGATGAAAAACCGTAATGAAAATTTTTTAATAACAAAACTTTAATATACCATACATGTACTTGTACATGCACATTTGATAATGTAGACAAATCGAAAATAATAAAATTTTTAACATTAAATATAAATAGATAGATTTCTAGTCAGATAATAGATAAGGATGGGAAATATTCTAATATTTATTTTTAATAAAACGAGCTTATATTTTAATATTTAACTGTATTGAAGGCTTACCTTTCAGTTAAAAAATTTGCTTAAAAATCCGTCTTTATTTAATGGAACCGTTACTAAAATGGGTGGGAAGGTAACAATGTTGAAAGCATCGAACAACCTTTGTTCCTCTTATCTCTGGCATTGCAGACTACCTTTAGATTTCGTAGGAGTGGCAAAGTTTATCTATTTTAATATTACGACAGAAAATTCTGTTGAATTTATTCTTTTAATTCGTTTTAATTTGCTAGAATAGATTTTTTTCTCTTTCTTTCTTTCACGCTTCAAACATGTGATGGTAGTTGATGGAGTGCTCGATTCTTTTCTGTTCAAAATTTCGTTTTATTTACATACAACTTGTTTGTTTTACTGCAAATATTAAATAAAATCGCATATTTAATTTTAATTTAGTGGAATATTTGCAAATTGGATTCTTATTTATAACAATTTTAGATATTTTTGCGTAATGAATCATTTATCTAATTTGTTGTATGAGTAATCGCATATCTGTTGTGATATTTTTTGCAATATAATAACAAGCAAAAATATTCTTCCAAAGCAATATTAATAAAAGAATTGTAACTATCAAGAATCGTGAATTAATGAATGTTTCCTGCTCTAGCTTCTCGTTCTATCAATTATATATTGCATGGTTCCCTCTGTCGTGTGCATCAGGAGGAAAAAATTACATAATTCGCGATTACTAATATACTATACGAAAAATGATGATTATCACGCGGTTTTTCTTTTTTATCCCTCTATCGCGAATCCAGATAATTATTTGGAGAGATAAAAATGGAAAATTCTTATAAAAACATATCTATACAGTGAATACCCTATAACGGAATTTATGTTGAAGAGAACAGTTGATTGGATAAGTCGAAAAGTAGGATTAATGAGGAAAATCTATGCTAGTATCTATCTATTAATCGATTTGTTTAAATCGAGTTATGATAAATCGATTAAAAACTTAAATTATATATTAATCGATTTTACTGTAAATCAATTATAACTTACTAAAACTAACTTGTTCTATTTATTACAGCTAATCGATTAGCTGTAATCGATTTTTCTCGATTAGCTGTAATCGATTTATTAAAAAATCGATTAACTGTAATCATCGATATATATATAATACATCCATGACTGTAATAAGTAGAATATACAGTTGAGAACATGATATAATAAAAATCGATCAGCTGTAATAAATAGAACAAGATATAATCGATTTTTAATAAATCGATTAGTATTGGAACAGGATATATTAAAGTTGGAAATAATATCGTAATTTAATTGTAAGAGATAAAATGCTTGAACAGTTGGATTTTTCCGCTTGAAGAATTACGTTATATTATCTTTATAGTCAACACCGATCGACTCATAACATATCATCATAAAATAATTCGTGATTGATTTCAACAATTGTCAGCGAATATCGATTACGGCAGCAGCCATTTTGATAATCGAATAACATCAAACTTACAGCATGGCGGTCTGTAAATGAATGTGACTATGAAAAAAAGATGTACTTTACTTATCATTCATTAAATAGTATGGATATATTGTGAACAGAATCACGAAGGACGATTCCAAATGCCTTGGAATCGATAGAATCGATTCTGAAATCGCATAAACAATTATTAAAACTAGTTGTTTATTCCTTTGTTATTAGATACATTATCAAAATTGAACATATTTTACTTCAAATAATATTTTAAATAAGTCAGATTCCCAAATAAAAGATAATTTCATGAAAAAATATTAACAAGAAAAAATTGTTAGATAAAATAATCGATAAATGATTATTTTGAAAATAACTCATGATAACATATTTAAATATAGTAATATATTATCCTAACAATTTATTTAACTAATGCCTAGTAATTTTAGAGTTACTTCGGTCACAAAGCTCTTATGACGTTATCCAGATTCGATTCTTCGCATACGTTTCTCGCGGTTTTGGAATCGATTCTTGAGATTCCAAACCCCATGTGTATTGATTGATGGGCCCTCCATTTTGATGGGCTCCATCAATACACAAAAACATCATCTTCGCAAGAGAGTGATGTTTTGTTTCGGAGAACCAAAATTATAAGGCCTAATTTGGGCCTTATAATTTTGGTTTTCCGAAACGTAATTGTTGATTATGGTTTTGAAACTTCGCTATATGTTTGCGATCGGGCCGAAAGCAAAAAGATAACATTTGGTGAGAGACGACTCCTCCAAATGTTATCTTGGTGGATACCAAGATAACATTTGGAAAAGGAGTCATCTCTCACCAAATGACTGCTCCTCCAAATGTCTCAATATTTGGAGGAGGAAGTCATCTCTCAACATTTGTGGAGGAGTCATCTCTCACCAAATGTTATCTTTTTGCTGAATATCGTGTGAATATTGTGTGAATTCAAAAACTATTTTAAAATATGTGAAAATTAATAACATTTTCACAAATCCCAGATTAAAAGAGAGACTCGAATGTTTAATCTGAATACTGTAATGGTTGGAGATAGAACATTTTTTTTTGTAGCATCTTTTTTCGTGTTGGTGACACTAGTTGTTTTTAAGTTTATGTTACTGAGTACAAAGTGTTTTATTTGGCAAGATTTTGCTTTTCACGGAATCCGAGACTTTTACATAATATTTTTAGTCATATTACTAGTAGTAAATCGGTATATAAAATCAAATTTTTCAGTCATATTACTAGTAGTAAATCGGTATATAAATCAATCGCGATTTTTGCAAAATATTTTTAATTATATTACTAGTATTAAATCGGTATATAAATCAATCGCGAAAACGGAACTCGATGGTAGCTATATGAAAAAGTACTTATCAGAACGAAGTATCGATACCTGTGCGCGACGCCAATCTTGAACAGGGACAATGTCTTGCGCGACACTTTCAATTACTTTCAAGATGTATAATAGCATTATACAAAGTGCGTCGTGTTGTAGAAAAGCGATTTCGTTATATGAATTCGTGTTATAGGAGAACACGTTATACGGGAATTTACTGTAATATATCTTGAAGATGTCGCGCAAGAATTATATTCAAACTCCTTGACAAAAACACTTTCAAGATGATGTAATTATATATTTCGATGCAAATATATTATTAGGTATATTACAGTATATATAATATATAAATCCATAAATTGCATAAGCAACTTACGGATTTCAGCATAAAATCATAGCTTACATAATCGTAAGAATAATTCCCTGCGGATTTTTGGCTTTTAAAACAAGGTGTAAAACCATAGCAGGTTTTTGTCATTACGATGAAGATACGTGACGTTTTATTTCTCGTTCAACATGGCAGCGGTACATGGTTCGTTTACAATTCTGAGGTAAATTTTTCGAAATATCTTGTAATCGGTGCCGCTTTCGTCCATGGTTCTATTATAATTTTTGACCAGTTTGATGAGATCTATCGAATGGTATCACATTTGGCATTTCCGTGAAAAGCAGAATTCAGCCTTTTATTTAATCCCGATTCTGCAACAACAGTAATTTTATTTATTTACCCATTTATAAGATGACATTTCGGTAAGAACCTTAGTTGATTTATGCTACACCAATATTTTAAGCATGGTGGCCGTATGGCCGAGTGGTAACGCGTTGGCGTGCCATGCAGGAGGATCCGGGTCTGGTCCCGGAATTTTTCGGGATACTGAGCCCGGCCCGGTGAACCCCGTCCTTCACCATCCGGCCCCCTTCCGGATGGCGAAGGACGGGGGGCCGGATGGACGGAGCCAGTTCCAACTACGGGCTGCACTCATATAAAGAATTTTTTAATTTCGTGTGTTTTTTATAAAATTGACTTTATATGTGCCAATAAATGAAATTCAATTTCAGTATATCAATATAATCTCTACGTTTAAAAATTATAACATCGAAAGTAGGCTATATTTTAAATTTAAAATAATAATTAATTTATTAGAATAAAAATTCTTTTGTAACTAATTTGATAAGCAAATAATGATGATTATTAATAAATAATAATTAATTTTATAATTTCGTTCTTCGTGATGTAACTTTTTTATCCTAATTTACTCTTATGTAACGGATATAAAATTTATTTTAATAAAAATTACAACGCAGATATTCAGCTAAAAATAAGTACATTATTAATCAGGTATTTAAATTTATCCTTTTACCCTTAACATTACAATGCTCACATGTCAGTAAATAAGGAAATGACCCCCAATTGGAGCCCTTGTTGAAAATGATTACTCAGTCAACTCTCGTTTAATGTCTTAACCTTCACCTTACTCTAACCTCTCTCATTTCCTCTTTCTAGCCTTCAGGATAGGAGAATAAAACTGTGCAAATTTCATATGTAAACTGTTAGACTGCTAAAACATATATATATACATATACATGACCTAAGAAATAAATTTCCTGTATAATATGAATATTTTAATTAATAAATTTCAAGTAATTTATAAATAATTCTTATTTTTATTTTTCAATAATGCGACATATTGAGAGAATAAGTAATTTCTCTTATAACTACGTTTAAGTAGATAATAGATGGATAGATTCGATAAACGTTACGAGATGAATAGGTACTATATCGAGGTATATTTAATTGTTCTTTATTCGGCGATATAAACGTTATAATAATCGATATTGGCACTTAAAACTAAATATCAACTAAAATTTATTTATTTTTTTTTTAATATAAAAACTCCATTGAAGATTAGTAAACATTATGTTAACAATTCGATGTAATAATCGATATTGGTACTTAAAACTAAATATCAACTAAAATTTATTTATTTTTTTTTTTAATATAAAAACTCCATTGAAGATTAGTAAACATTATGTTAACAATTCGAAGTTCTAGCAATGTAAGTTAATGTATTCAAGATGTATATCTATTCGTTTCTCTGATTAAAAATTTATTTCTTCATTTCTCAATTATTTATAATTAAACTGATTTGGTGAAAATTGCTTTTAGCAATTTAATGTTTTAATTTGTAAAAAATCCAGAAAATTATGTTTATTATGAGAAAAATAATAATTTATGAAATAAAAATAATAAACACAAATACGGTGATTTATAACTTGCTTTGTGACTTTAAGAAATAAAAACCAGAAAATTATGTTTATTATGAGAAAAATAATAATTTATAAAATAAAAATAATAAACACAAATACGGTGATTTATAACTTGCTTTGTGACTTTAAGAAATGGGACGTTACTGATACTGCAACGGCAGAGGTCACTTGTACTCTTTTATTGCTTACTTTATATGTATATAGTACTGTATTCATATGCATAATGTTTCTAAATATATGTAAGTATAATTTTTCCTGCAATAAATTACTCTTATTGTAGGAACTGATTATAAAATATTAATTTTAATTTTCGAGAATTTAATTATTAAATTGTCTGCTTGTAATAGGATCTAAATGTTCCTTCCTGTTCTCATTTGAAAATTTAAATAACTAATGTAAATTGTATTTAATAAGAATAACAATAAAGGCATTATATTAGTAATATTTTAAATTTTGAAATAATTTTATAGTTATTATAATTTAAATTTTATAAATATTGTACTGATAATAGCAATATCACAAGTATAATAGTTTATTTTCTGATTGAATAAATAAGTTATTTTGTTGATAATAGCAATATCACAATTATAATAGTTTATTTTCTGATTGAATAAATAAGTTATTTTGATGTATGAATTCTATGCATAACTTTCTTAAGAATTTTTTTATAAATTTTTGATGAATTCTAGTAACTTCTTTCATGTTTAATCTGCCATTCTCATTCATAAGAATGACAACAGATTAAGGATAAAAATATTTTTTTTTTACTATTAACGAAATCCTTTGTTTTATAATAGATGAAATAATGAAGCAAATGCAAATATTGTAAATTTTATAATTTCAATTTTTAATGATTACTTAAAAGGATTAAATTTTAATTGGAAATTTTAAGAATTTGCATAACTCTTTTCTAAAAAAAATAATAATTTATTAAATTTAAATTTCTTTCAATTAAATTTTATGGAAAAAAATTCCATCTAATTTCAATACACCAAGTTCGGAATTTTTAATTTTTTTTTTTTTTTTGGATATTTATATTTCAAGTTGCGATAACTTATTTTGATATGTATGAAGCTGATGTATAAATTGAATAAATTCTCGATATTTCGTGAGTAATGAAACATGATAAATATACATAAATAAAATAATGATATTTGCCTGCTAATTGAGAATTATATGCTAGCAATAAAATTATAAAAATTTCTTTCTCTTAAATTATTTTATTCAGAATTAGATTTCTTTATAAACATCGTCATTTTGTGTTTATATCTGCCCTGAGAATTTTATTGTTTTAGTTCATTGCACTCTTGTATTTTTAGTTTATTCCATTTATATAATAATAATAATAATAATAATAACAATAATTATGATTTGATTATAGAAGGTAAATACAAAAGTATAATTCTTCGAAAATTGATTATCCTTTCGATTCAGATCTAATTCAATATATTTAAATTCTTCATTTTCTTGAACAGAATAATCAATGAACCTAATAATTTTAATAGGCCTGAATAGTAGGCTATGTGATATGCTAATATAAACGATTAAAATACTATCTTGCTTTTAATTAGATTAAAAAAAATAATTCTATTAAATTTTTTTGTGATTATCAAATTATTAAATTGCGATGAAAGAGAGTTCTTTTTATTATCGTTTATTAATGGTCGTTTTCAGTATTTTTTGATGAAAAATAAGGCTTGTAAGATCGCCATATTGCTTGCTGCGTGTCTTCCACTAATAACTTTTGAACTAATTGGTAGATTTTTATGACATTCGTTAGTGAGGTTCTGTCATTAATGGTGACCTCGACGGTGGTATTTTTTTAACCCCGTATCTTCAGCCATTTTAAAAATGACGGGTATTCAACTTTTGAGATAATATTCTCGTAAGAATTTTTGAACTACAAGTGTAATTGATGGATCCTTACGAAATTTATCCGGAAGATTCTGACATTGAAGCTAACTTTGATGTCACATCAATTAATCCTATAGCTTCTATCATTTAAAAATGACAGGTATACAAACTTTTGTTTCTCTGATAGCTTTTGAACTGAATGCTGGGATTTTATGAAATTTAGTACAGAGATCACGTCATTTAATGATACAGTTTTTAATCCCGTATTGTTAATCATTCCAGAATATTGACATAAAGTAGACAATTAATATTTTTCAGAATTGCTTATTATAATAATGGATTTATCCTGTACAAGTTTAAAACATCGTGACTACAAAAGAAAATATTGAACACGCAAATTAATATTTTATTTAACGGATTCATATTTGTTTAATTTTTAAACGAATAAAAAATTTAAAAAATTATAATTTATATAATGTATATTACAAATTTTTAAACTCTGAATAATTTATATATATAAATAATTAGATCCCAAATGCTATAATCTGTGGTTCTCAACCACTGTGCCGCAGCACACTAGTGTGCTACAAAAATTAAGAATGAATTGTATTTATGTAATTGTATAAAGCTTATATATTAAAAGTGAAATATTGATTGATTGGATATCCCTTTTGCAGTCGAACTACTACACTGATACCTATAAATAGGGTATCGTTAGAAAGTCTACCCTGGAATTTTTGCGACAGCTAAAACTTTTTGTTGTTATTCAAAATTTAAAAGTTAAGGAATAAAAATTAAAATTATAAGTTTTTTTTAAAAAGACAAAATACGCAGGTGGCGTTATAACTTAATAAGGGCCGCCATTGAAACGGCCTAAATGTGTGACATTTGACTGTCGCGGGCGGGACGGCAGGATTCTTCAAGAAATGCGGGACTGTCCCGCGAATCGCGTGACACTTTGAGGGTCTAAACTCTAAAGAATACATACTAGTGCAAAAAAATTATATAAAAAGATTCAAATATATATTTCGATTATATTTTGAAAAATTACTTTGTAAAATGTTTCAGGTATAAATTTACTAAAATCAACAAATAAGTTAATATTTTACATCAAATTAAACAATTTTATTTTTGCTTTGATTTTTCAGTTTGATTATTTGCATATAAAATAGTACAGAATGTCCGAAGTAAATATTGAATTAAAATAAATTATATTCATTTAACAAATTGTAATTATAATAAAGATTTGACATATATTGTTTAAAAAAAATCCAGTCAAAATGGTTTTGGTAAAACAATATAAAAGCAAAATAAATTGGCAAACAATGAATTTAAATTTTCAAAACAACATTTAATCCATTACTTGCCAATTTCTGTATTAATTTCACTATACAAATCCAGTGATTTATAGTCAAATGGCATCTCAGTTGTGAAGAATTTCACCCAATATCTGGCAAAAAATAACAAAAATAAATAACATGAAATAATAACATTTAATTTTTATAATCTAATTTTAAAATTATTATAATTTTAACTATTCAATCAAATATTGTAGTAGTAAACAAGTATACACTTTTACATTAAAATTAAGAAAATCTTAAGCTTTTTTTTGAATGAGAATTAATACAAAACATGCAAGTAGGATTGACTTTAGGCAAGAAGCATAAACAATGCTTTGGAAAAGTAATGTCAACATAAATGTCAATAATTTGAACTGTGGTTCTGAACAACTGTGCCGCGGCACACTAGTGTGCTACGAAAAATTAAGAATGAATTGTATTTATGTAATTGTATAAAGCTTATATATCAAAAGTGAAATATTGATTGATTGGATATCCCTTTTGCAGTAGAACTACTACACTGATACCTATAAATAGGGTATTGTTAGAAAAGTCTACCCTGGAATTTTTGCGACAGGTAAAACTTTTTGTCGTTATTCAAAATTTAAAAGTTAAGGAATAAAAATTAAAATTAAAAGTTTTTTTTAAAAAGACAAAATACGCAGGTGGCGTTATAACTTAATAAGGGCCGCCATTTAAAGATTTTGTGTACGAGTATTTCTGTAATCTGAATGTAATAAATAAGAATAAATACAATAATTTGTTAATAAAAGTTTGCTGTTAAATCTAAATTATTATTTAAAATACTTAGGTGTGCTGTTAAATTTTAAAATATTAAAATGTGTTCCTCAGCAGAAAAAAGGTTGAGAACCACTATGCTAGAGGATGCTTTAAATACAAGTTTCTTGGGTGAACACATTCCTAAAGTTAATCCTTTATAAGAATACTAATAGAGAATTAAAAAAATTATCATCTCCTTAAAAAGATTTTCACTTTTAAAAATTTCTGATGCTAATTATTACAAAAGTGTCAAATACTAACTAAATATATTGAAAAATTATTATTATTAGACATGAAAGAAATGCTGATAAAATATATAGTAGCATTAACTCTAGAATTGCAGATATCTTCAGAAAAGTGAATATTATTCCTTTAAGATAAACTATTTGATTGCTCAACTAAAACGGTTTCAATTAATATTTTCAGGCTTACATTTTTAATATTTCACAGAAAACTTCAGATTTAAAACTTTTTGACTTACAACTATGATGTGATCAATAGAATTCACATATACAGGGTGCGTCAGCAAAATCCGGACAAATTTCAAATTGAATTTCCTGCCATATTTGATGTCAGCGCTACGATGCTGCTGACGTTTTAGTAAGCCAGACAGACGATGCATTTGATGATAAGTACAAAATAGCTGATTAGTTAAGATCGAGCGCAGAATATAATCGGAGAGCAGCGATAATCAAAGGCCTTTGCGCTGGACATTCAACTTCCGAAATAATTTGGTTCTTTAACTATCCAAGATCGACAGTTTATGATGTTGCTGCTAGATTGCGCCGGGCTTGTCATCATTTCTGGTCAAGGATCGAGGCAGTAATTGAGGAAGAGGGGAATTACATCAAGTAATTTTAATCTAAAGGGATCCCAAATTAATGTGCAAATGATGTTGCGCCGGGCTTGTCATCATTTCTGGTCAAGGATCGAGGCAGTAACTGAGGAAGAGGGGAATTACATCAAGTAATTTTAATCTAAAGAGATCCCAAATTAATGTGCAAATGATAATTTTGATAATTTTATTCTTTTTGTTAAATAAAATTTTGTTTAATTAAATTGTTTATTTTGTCCGGATTTAGCTGACGCACCCTGTATATGCATCCATGAGTAGTGGCTTGATATATCCGTAGTGTCCATTTTATGTTTGATTCTTTCAGTTTTGTGTTTATAATTACATTATTACATTGTATTGTGCAATAATAAGCATTGTTAATGGGCAATTAATAAATAAAAGGGATATCTGATTTAGGATTGCACAAAGTTATGATCTCAAGTTTCAATATTGACACTTAAAACACTTTATATTATTTTATAAAATTAATGCTAAATCATCATAGTAGGGTCAATTTGGCTTAGCATATTTGATTTGATTATTAAATAACAGATGGTACCATTTTAGCCCAAATTTACTTAATTAACTCAACAGATAGTGACACTATAGTTCTAAAATTAAAATTATTAATTACAGTTTAATTCTAAAAATATTCACTAGGGTTATTTAGCTAATGATTAATATTTGGTTATATCTCCTGATTGGTTTCTATAATGTGATACATAAAATTTATTTATTATAGCCTATACCTATTGTTATTGAACAAATAAGTTTACAAAAATTAGCATATTTTTAACCAAAGAAAATTATAGCAAATATACAGGTAATCCTTTACTTACTACCACCTCAAGTTATGATCATTATATTTATGATGGTGATGTGATTGAATAATACTGTGATTGTTAATACAATTGACATGGGTTAGAGCAGTGGTTTCCAACGTGGAGCACATGCTCCACAGAGGGGAAATTTGAGAATAAGTTATTAACAGTGAATTGTTTGCATTTCTTATGGTTATAGGGACTTCATATACAGTGTATAAATATATATTTGTTACATATGCATTTTAAAAATTAAAATCAGAATGTACATGGCAGTTCTGAAACTTTATCTGCTGTTTTTTCATATCACTTCATATCATTATTATTAATTTTTAACAGTTTCTTAGTGACTTCTTTCTCAGTACTTTGACTGTCCTTTTCTTTTATTTTTCTCTTTTGTGGATGCATGTTCTCTGGAAACTTATTTACACCAAGTTAATGGCCTTTTAGGTTTCTCCATGTGACTAGGAGTTCACTTTTTGAATAATAAAAATTATATGTCACAGGGGACAATCATGGTTTTTTAGA
The DNA here is from genome assembly GCA_000484575.1 of Olivierus martensii. NCBI lineage: Eukaryota > Metazoa > Arthropoda > Arachnida > Scorpiones > Buthidae > Olivierus > Olivierus martensii. The sequence continues at coordinate 31,803 of AYEL01084094.1, forward strand.
GATACTTAGGTGGGGCATAGCCAGAAAAAGGTTGGAAACCACTGGGTTAGTCTAAGCAATGATCTATGAAAAGCATCCTTTTTGGTGTCCGATTCTTATAGTTGTGTGTTCATTATTATTATTAAAATAATGTATAGTATCTTAGTAAACAACAGCAATGAGAAATCAAAAATTTTGAGCATTTACAACTTACAATCACTCAAACTTATATCAGAAGCATAAGTCAAGGGCTACCTGTAAAAATAATTATGAATTTTACCTTTTTTTTGAGCAGTTACATTACATATTTTAATTTACTATATTATAATTTTACTATCAACATTCTTTCAAAATATTTTCATCTTCTAAATGAGAAAAAATGCAATCATCTAAATCCTTTATTACAGTCAGATTCCGTCCAATTCTGAAAAAATACAAATTAATTACATAAATATCTAATTTTTTATTTATAGTCATACTTTTCTTTAAATAGCATTCTAAACTTATATTGTAAATTCCCTTATTAACAGATTTTTTATGTTTAGATTTCAAAAATATATAGACAAATGTATAAACAAATTCTGTTTATTCCAAATATTTAATTTATAACAAAAATGAAATTAACTAACTTCCCATTTATTATCATTTATTTATATTCACTTCGATATTAATTATATCTGTGCATCATGTATTTATATTACTATTAATTATTTTATACAGTACAACACAGGTATTCCTACTTTTACAAAAAAGGTATTACAGGTAATTAAAGGTGATGTAATTAATAATGATTAATTACATCATAATTTTTCATGAGATTTAGGGATCCTTAGGTTTGCCTTAAGGAGCCTTACATCAGAAAAAACATTCTGGTGCCTTTCTAATATTAATGTGCAGAATGAAATTAACTAACTTCCCATTTATTATCATTTATTTATGTTCACTTCAATATTAATTATTTTATACAGTACAACACAGGTATTCCTACTTTTACAAAAAGGTATTACAGGTAATTAAAGGTGATGTAATTAATAATGATATTACATCATAATTTTTCATGTGATATAGGGATCCTTAGGCTTGCCTTAAGGAGCCTTACATCAGAAAAAACATTCTGGTGCCTTTCTAATATTAATGTGCAAAATTTCTGTAAACAATCAGTCACTAACATATGATAAAATTTAAATGACAGATTTAATTATTCAAATGAGTTGTTATATCAACTGGTATGTATGGTATCAAGTTTGAAGTTAAAAATAAATTTCAGTTTTATGTAGAATATATTCTAATGCATTTTTATAGCTTTAGGAAAAATACTATTATAAAACTGCATCAAGAAACTTCAGATAACTAGAATAGAAGATTCCATAAATCCAGTTTGAAAAACATTAATTAAATCAAAAAACACATTGAAAAATAAGAATGTGATATAACATTTTCTAATTTTTCAATGTATTTTTTGATATAATTAAGTTCTAATTAAATTTTTAATCACAATAATCTCTAAAAATTTTTAATAAAGTTATTGGTTTTTCTTTTAAGTTTTCACTATTAATATTTTATATTATTATGTTAATATTCTGGAAGATTGATTTGTATATGATGATATTTATCTCTTATAACAGCATGAAATATTTTCTGATTTTTGTGATGAAAAGCTTATTTTACTCACAATAATATATTATTCTACAAAACAGATAAATAATGAGACTGATGAATAACATATCCTCACTAGTGAGTTATCATGCCATTGTTGACTTTCCTTTTCATAATTAAAATAAAAATTTAACAATCTGTAGAGACTATATTTATGACTGTTCACTGAATGTTTCATAAAATTCAAAAGTGGAAGCACACTAATAAGCACTACATACAGGTAGGCCTCAATTAGTATGTGTTCGAATAATGATATATTCCATTACTACAACTTATAAAAATGATACCATTTTTCACTTAGTGTGAGCAAATATTCGAATTAAGCGAGTTGTAAGCCAATGAACTAGTCTTACTAACAAAGCTCCGCCTCCTTTTATGATGTCCATTAACAAATAGTCTTATTAACAAAGATCCATCTCCTTTTATGATGTCAATTAACAAATGTCTTACTAACAAATGTCCGTCCCCTTTTATGATGTCAATTAACAAACAGTTACTGCGAGCAAATATTCGATTAATGCGAGTTGTAAGCATAGACCAGTCTTTACGAGCAAATATTCGATTAATGCGAGTTGTAAGCATAGACCAGTCTTAGTAATAAGGGTCCATTCTCTTTTATGATGTCAATTAACAAATTAATGTTAATTTTCGGTTAGTAATGCACCTCCTTTTATGATGTCAATTAACAAATTACTGTTAATTTTCAGTTGGCCTCCTTTTATGATGTTAATTAACAAATTACCGTTAATTTTCGGTTAGAATTAATGCGAGTTGTAAGCATAGACCAGTCTTACTAACAAATGTCCGTCCCTTTAATGATGTCAATTAACAAATTAATGTTAATTTTCGGTTAGTAAAACCGAACGAGGAGCTTTTTATGATGTCAATGAACAAATTACCGTTAATTTTCGGTTAGTAAAACCGTGAGTTGTAAGCATAGACCAGTCTTACTAACAAAGCTCCGCTTCCTTTTCTGATGTCAATTAACAAATTAATGTTAAGTTGTGGTTAGTAAAACCAGATGAGCAGTCCAAAAACAGTCACTTGGCTTTGAAGGGGTGAAATACCAGAAAGATGGGCTTTTTTGCCATTAGCTATTTAACATTACTATTATTCAGCTTTGTCATCATATACATACAATATAGTACAGAATTTTCTCTTTTAAAAATTATCAAAATAGATAAAAGGAAAACACTTTTGATAATAAAACAGGAAACGAGAAAAGAAGAGGTTAGTGATTACACTATAGCAAAAAATGGATGTGACCAAGCAACATTAAAGCGGTCACGATAATTCTAAGATAGGACGAGATCTCAAAATGCATGAATCTACCATACAGAATATCATAAAACATGCAAACAAAATATAGGAGAAAAGTAAAATTGCTCGACTTATATGTGGTTTGCAAACAATTACAAGAAATAGAAGTTTATAATGATAGAAATTGAGTGTCTTTAAGCTGTATGGATGGAAGACTGCAATCAAAAGCGCATACCGATTAGTAAAGTGAACATTCAAGGAAAAGCTTCTAATTTATTTAAATTATTGAAGGAAAAGAGAAATGAAATGGATGGTGAGGAAACTTTCACCGCAAGCAGTGGTTGGTTCAATAAATTTAAAAATCGAAATAAATTGCAGTGTTAAAATTACTGGTTAGATGGCTAGTGCAGATGAAATTGCAGTGCTCAACTTCCATTTTCGATTCGCTATTTTACTTTTAATTTGGCGGTTGGTTTGAAGATGGCATGAGACATAATTCCTGGTAAGTTATTAATTTAGATGAACAATGATGTAAAATATGAAAATAAATATTTCTTAAACAGTTAGTGTCAACGATGTAAAATATGAAAATAAATATTTCTTAAACAGTTAGTGCTGTGTAGTTATTCAATGAGGTTGGCTAATGGCCAAAATCTCACAAAGCAAGAACCAATTACCAATGAGGTTGGTAATGGCTGAAATCTCACAAAGCAAGAACCAATTACCATATTTTATATATAGTTAATATGGCCGGATCTCACAAAGCAAGAACCAATTACCATATTTTACATATAGTTAATACCTAAATAGTGTGAATTCGAATAGTGCTAGAATAACGATTAAAGAGCACTAATGACAGTAGTGACTTTATCAAACTAATTTATTTCAAAATAACTGAGTACTTTCGGTCTAACAGCTAGATCATCATCAGCGAGTTATTGTATATGCTGATGACTGTCTAGCTGTTAGACCAAAAGTACTTTGTTATTTTGAAATAAATTAGTTTGATAAAGTCACTACTGCCATTAGTGTGTGAGGAAGTTAACTTGGACCTGTCCTATTTTTATTTTATTATGCACTCTATTATTTATTTATCGTTATTTTCTTATATGCTAACGTATTATATTTTAGTTGAAGAGTTAACTTACTTCCCACGTTCTCCGCCTCCGTCGTTGGCAATCACGTGATACGGGATCGGCGCCCGTACCCGGAAGAGCTATCCCGGTTAATAATGTCTTATCTACATAATAATTGCCACTGAACTGATATGTGAAAATAAGAATGATCCGTATCAGTAATTTTGTTCGGTATATAAATTAATTGTAAAGATAATGACATAAATGAAATACTCTGTAAACTAATAACTTTGAACTTGTTACGTATAAGTATGTAAATGAGCGAGTGCGGCGGTCACTCGAGAATCGTATAAAAAAGACGACGCAATCGACAAGCATTAGAGGTGCTGAATTTCCAGACGTGGAATTGGTGAAGTTGACAATTGAATTTCTTGTAGGGATCGACTATTGATTGAAGTTTGTATCGGAAGTGGAGGTATTAGAATTTAAGTAGTATTTAAGGTTTGTTTCTTGTGGAGTGAATTGGATTAAATAAGTTTGATGGTTTATTTCATTGTGCTTTATTAGAGTTTAAATAAAGCTTTTATTAACACTTTTGTAAGTGTTTTAAGTCAAATAAATTTATATTTTTTTATTATCTAACTTGTTTGAAAATTTCTTTAATTTTTTAGTGTAAGTTCTAACATTGTTTTTTTGTTGTTCGTTTTACTGCTAACACTTAATCGGTACTTTCAGTGTAAGTTCCGATATTTAGTTTCGTTTCGTCAGTTCGACGTTACTTTGTGTTAGATTGTTTTATAATTACTTAGTATTAAGTTAGAACTTAGAAAAAGACCTGAGCTCAGGCAGAACTCTGGAATTTGCAGAGTCGCTAACCGTTAGGCTTAGTTAGAATTAATTTTATTCCATTCGTTCTAATCCGCGACTTTGCAAGTGCTCTTTATTCGTTATTGTATTAGTGTTGCAAGCAGTTGATTATTTTGTTTTATCTGACAGTACTAGAAATTCATGGGACCCATTATTCGCACTAATCAAGGCCTACCTGTACCTATTTCTTAAATTACAATAAATATTTAAAAATACAAATAATACTCATTTTTATATTTATAATAAGTACTTGTTTAACATCACCTTTCAGTTAAAATCATTTTGCGATTATGATGCCAGGAAAAACTAAATTAAAAATTTTAAGACAATGAAACAAAATAATGTCATTTTATTACATTTCTCTTCATAATAATGAAAAAATGAGGTGGAAACCTATAGTAGTTATTGAAAAAAAGGTAGGCATATTTTATATAAACATTAACTCAGGTATACAATATTTTTATGGACAATAAATTAAACTATATAACACAGACATTTGTCCAGACTGGTTAAATAAAAATGCGTTGTTTCTAGATCTAGGATTGAATTAGCAACCCAATCATTGGAAAATTTATGAAGGTTCCATGCCAGGATCATCAATACCCATCCTATACAATTCAACATATTTCCAGAAGTGTTGGTGACCTATGATAGGGCCTGGAATGGCACAGCTGTTTAGTGATTAATGAATGATTGAGGTGTTAAAAAATTAACCATGGATATAACACTGTGAATTTTAAGTTATCGTTTATATTTATTTTTTTTCTGTTGTGATTTTATATCACTTAATACTGTAAACACTAAGCACTATGCCCACTATGGACTATCCACATCCCTGCTAGAAACAGCTATCAGATGGTGATGGGGTTAAACAAACTGAGCCAGATCACTCCTAAAATACCTGGAAGTGTAGGAACCACATTTTTAAGGATAGAAGTACAGCATACTTTCACTGTGGCCATTCAATTGATAACTGTCCTATTAGAAAATTTTTTAACATATAATTTTTGACATATAAAACTGCTATGTAATATTCTACAATTAAATCATGCTTTTGTTTCATTTCATTTACATTACTGAACAGTACAGTAATATTTAGAATAGGAAAATTACCAAATATTATCCCTTTTAGTATCAACCAGAAAAAAATTCTAAGAATGTAATCTTGGACTTATAACACTAAGATTATAGGAGTTTTGATTTCAGTTAATGTCATGATTTTTAGGAACTTAACTCTGAGTTAAACGAGGATCTATTTTATCTTTTATAACAATCTGTAGTCAAATCCCCCTTCAATTATGTTGCAGAAATTTAATCTTACAACATAATTGGAGTAAGTCCTTGATTGAGTTTTTTTGTAAAAATATCACTTATGGTCAGAAACTTTTATATCTGTGCTTTTTATCACTGATCAATGCACTTAATTTGCATATAAAGAAATTATGCATTATTAAATTTAAGTGACTTTTAATTAGATGAAATGAAAATTTCTGGAATGAATTAATCACATAAGTAAGGACAGATATGCAATGCATTTATTATTGATTGCCCCTAAAATTCTGTTACTTCCAGTGAACACATCCTTAATGTCTATGTTAATAATGTTTGTGATTTGAATCCAGCAATTTTCAAATCAAATGCTTTTTTTAACTTCTTGTACCAGATTTTACAGAATTTAATATGATATAAAATAATTTACTATAGGATACACAATGTTTATTTTATTATATATTAAATAGGCATATACCTGAATGTATAATACATTATATACAGAGTGAAGAAAAACTGTCGTAAATTTTGTGTACTGATAGGGGGACCTCAAAACAAGTTGAAAATATGTAATGAACATATGGTCTAAATGGCACTGATTTCGAATTATAACCCTTTAAAGCTAGCCAATCACCATTGAGTTTACAAAGTGTGAAGATGTGTCGTTCTCCTATTTACTATCGGGTAGTAAGAAGGCGAGCGACACAATGTGATACGTCGTGGCAACATGATGTGTCATGACACTTTGTAAACTCGATGGTGATTGGTTAGTTTTAAAGGATTATATCTCAAAAACAGTAAACCATATGTTCATTAGACATTTTCAATTTGTTTTGAGGTCCCTTATCAGTACACAAAATTTTACGACAAAGTTTTTCTTCACCCTGTATATTTAACTTCTACAATAAAAAAAAAATCAATTTATTTAAATATATAATAATATAATTTCAGAATTAAAATAATAATAATGTGACTTACTCTTTAAATCCAGTAACAATTTCTTCAACTTTAGATGTATGACAGCAAATTGCACATGAAGATGTAGTTGGATCAAATAAAGGAATCAAATATTTTGTTCCCACATACTGTAAATCATCTATAGTTACCTTATATATTTGTTTTAATAAATTCCTATAAAAGAAATTTATTATAAGCTTTACATAATTCCAATTTAAAAAACCAATAGAAAATTTAATCTAAATGACATGTTCATACAAATAAGTTTTCCCTGATGACAGTATAATTACCTTGTAAAATTCATATCTATATCTCTATAATATGCAAGTAAAGATTGAAATGAAACCATTGGTACAGAGCTTTCATTTTCTTCAACAGTTTCATAAATCAAACAACTCCGACTAGATTCTAATAATGATTGATCCCATGGCACTCTCCCACTTAAGATATCATCCTGAAATTTTTAAAATGACGATTAAAATAAAACTGTTCAAAATAATACATGTAAAGAGAAAAAAATTAAAAAAATTTACAAAACTTACAATACATTTCTTTGCTTCTTTATATGCAGCAACCATAGCAGTACACTGAGCTAAAGTGAAATGTATCAAACCAGAATCTTCACATAACATTAAATCATAATTATAAGAAAGTCCTGTTCCTCTTATTACACACCAGAATGGGCCCTAAAAATTTGATATTTAAATATCAGTTCAATATGTTTAATGAAATTACTTTTTCATTAAATAGTACTTGCAAAAATTTAAGTAACTTTATTTAAACTGAAGTGTCAGCTTTCAGTTTTTAATAGTAGAAATATCAAGAATTCAGTTTGTAAAATACAACAGAGCCCAAATTTATACCAGTTTAATGTTTCATTTGTAAAATATCTTCAATTTGCAATCTGAATATATACATTACAGAACTGAAATATTTACAATACAAAAGTCATTTTATCATAAATACAGATAGTCCTCGATTTACAATGGGATTTTGTTTCAAACCCTGGCATTGTAAATCAAAATGGTCATAAGTCATAAATGTCAAAAATTTATGGATTTTTCACTACTAATGTTTATTGAGACATTACAAAATATTTTAAAAAACAAACACAAAACTACAAGAACAAGATAAATGCTTTCCATGTATCAGATCATTGATTGAGGGATTCTAACCTATGAAACTGCATTGGCCAATTGCAGAATTTATTGATTACATCACTGTCATAAGTACAAGTGGACATAAATTGAGAATTATCTGTATTTCAATTCTGTATCATTAAAATTTTAAGTTGCAAGCAATACATTCATATATTAGTGTAGCTATTACTTAAGAATAATATATTTATGCTGTAATTCATTTATTCAATATCGGACAGTACAAAGCCTACCTCACACATTCATTTTTCTTTTGGAGAAATTATAATCTGTTGTAAGCCTGATTTTTAATATTATAAAAAAGAATGATGGATATAGTTAAAATCTAAGCACCGACAGCAGTAGATTAATCAATAAAAAACTATTTGCATAGTACTTTCAATTGCTATACAATCATTATCATCACTAAATTACAATCACTAATTTGTGATTGTAATTTAGTGCTGATGATTACATAACAATTGAAAGTACAACACAAATAAAGTTTTTCATTGATTAATCTACTGCTGTTGGCACTTAGCTTTTAACTATTTTAACTTGGTAAAGCAGTTATACATTTGAATAGTATTAGAATGATGGATATTTATATTCCAATGAATTGCATAAACACTTTTGCTCAACTTCATGAACTTAATTCTAATATTTCTTCACCTATCCATGTTGAACTTGTTATAACAAAATGATTAGAAATTTACAAAAGATGGAACATTTTGTAAAAAGAAAAGAATAAATGTCCTTCATGAGAAAATAGAAATTAATGATGAACAGGAAAACAAATTACTGAAGTATAATATAAATAGAAATAAACTTAATAATTGTTACTTATTTTTTTCTTTCTATAGAAGATTTATTAACTTTTTGTCAGTCATCTCTAAAGTAAACTTTGTTATTTTCATTTACTAGGCTATTATTTATTTTTTATTTCATTGTTAAAATCATATTGTATACAAAATTCGAGCATGTAATGCAAGATCCTATTTTAATATTTCAGAAACAATTTTTATGCAATTATAAGAAAAGAATATTAGAAATGTAATAATATTGTACACCTACTTCTCTTCTACTATTTTCCATTTATTAAGTCATTACAACTTCAGTTTTTTGTAAGAACTGAAGAAAAATTTTAAGAAAAAAAAAAAGAAGAAGAAAGAAAGAAAGAAAAGAAATAGTATGAAGATAATACAATTTATTCTTATTTTGTTAAATTCTAATATTTGACTATTCAAATTTACTTCTATATGAAAAGCATACCTGGACAATAATCAATAAATTTTATCAACAGCTGTGAAAGTCTGTTTTGTACAGTTAGTGTTGATTGTTGTTGTCTATTGTAACAAGTGTTTATATGATGGAATTTTGTCTTTTGTGTAACATCTTGATATTTGTGTGATAGTACTTTATCTTTTGTGTGGGCCTATTGTCAATTATTTGTGTTGTTATTACTCCAACTGTCCTTACAAAGTTGAATTGTTACTCTGTTTCTAAATATTACTAAAAATTTTTAATATAAGTACAGGTAGGCCTCGATTAGTGCGAATAATTGGTTCCACGAATTTCTCGCACTAAACTTTATCTTTTGTGTGGGCCTATTGTCAATTATTTGTGTTATTATTACTCCAACTGTCCTTACAAAGTTGAATTGTTACTCAGTTTCTAAATATTACTAAAAATTTTTAATATAAGTACAGGTAGGCCTCAATTAGTGCGAATAATTGGTTCCACGAATTTCTCCACAGGTAGGCCTCGATTAGTGCAAATAATTGGTTCCACGAATTTCTCGGCTATTCGAATTCGCACTAATCGAAATTACTATGTAAAAATATGGTAATTGGTTCTTGCTTTGTGATCCGGCCATGGAAAATATGGTAATTGGTTCTTGCTTTGTGAGATTCTGGCCATTTAGCCAGCTTCATGATGAATAACCACAATAAACTTAACACTAACTGTTTAAGAAATCCACGATGAATAACCACAATAAACTTAACACTAACTGTTTAAGAAATATAGGATGAAGTATATATTTTACATCATTATTATCATTTAAATTAATAACTTACCAGGAATTGCGTCTCATATCATCATCAAAGTATGTCATCGTTTCTAGTCGAGGATCGAGGCAAAAGGGAATTACATTGAGTAATTTTAATCTAAAGGGATCTGAAATTAATGTGCAAATGATAATTTTGATAATTTTATTCTTTTTGTTACATAAAATTTTGTTTAATTAAATTGTTTATTTTGTTTGGATTTAGCTGGCGCACCCTGTATATGATTCATATAATTACATACATTTTTAATTTTTCGCGGCACACTGTCAAAGATTTGGCGGCACACTAGTTGAGAACCACTGCTCTAAAGTAATGGTAAGTTTAGAATATTTTTGAACTGTTTGACTTTAAGCAATGTTTGTTTTAAATTATTAATTGAAAATTTTTTTTCTGAAACCATTATTATTAAATACAGTATATTGCTTAGAAATTTGAATATATTAAACAATTTTTGTACATGATTTTGTTTTAAATCTATGCAAGATGACCATTATTGGTTATTTAGTATCAAAGCAGTTCCATCCCTATCATGGATATGGGTGACATAGCTTCAATAATGGCACAATGCTTAATCTATATAATAATTTGTTTATTCTCATTAGTGTCATGTACAACTTTAGACTGAAATATCTCAGACTATGCAATGAAATTATATAAATCCTTTTGATTTGAATTTCTATGAATTGCACTTAGAGTTTGTGACTTATTAAATGTATTTTTTAAAATACCTATTCTAAAAAAAATTAAAAAATTCAAATATTAGCAAAACTTTATAATTTATTCGATAGATGGCACGATGTGTCTGCCTGGAATGTTTGCTTTCTGGTTAATCATTCACTGATTACAATATATTCTTTTATTGCTGGCATAACTGCAATGGGTTCACTAGTTTCTAATAAAGATATAAAGTTACATAAAACTAAGAAAAATGTGATCCTCAAAAGCCAAAGTTTAGATTTTTCCTGGAATACTGTGACAGGAAAAATTGCATTTAAAGAGAGTGAAAAGCAATATTTTTATTAACATATCCTAACATTGCCTATTCTTCATTTCTATTATTATTTTGGCCATCCCTCTCATAGGTCTGCCTAACTATTGATGGACATTGAATTTGGCTATTGTCATGCATTAGTTGGCAGCATAAAACTTTCAGTCATGTGTGTTTTTGCAACCCATTTCATCTGAAAAATTCTGAGAGGGATTCCTAAATCTCCAGATTTTGGTTAGATGATCAATTCACACCATTAATATCTGTTCTTTGCTTATTGGCTCACACTTCATGCGAATCCTAATTCAAAGTAAATGATCTAAGGACTTAAAAAAATAATAATAAAAATCTTTTGGAATGTTGCTGCTGCACCGCAAAACTTCTTTTTCTAAGGATGTGGAATCTTGATATGCTTTAAAATGGGCTCACTATTTAATTTCTGGAAAAGATGTAAAGGGTATTAAAACTTTCCAATTATATTATATTTAAAATTTGAATCTGGCCTATTGTATCCAAAACTGTTAGATATAAAAGTTAACATTTAAAAAAAATACAGATTGTCTTTGACTTACAATCATTCAACTTTCGATATTCCAATCTTACAAAAGCCCTTATGATATTCTGAACTTGGCTATTTTCATAGTTTATTGGCTAGGAATTCTTTGTTTTATTAAAAATGTAGTAAAGCAATTACATACCACCTTGGGGATCCAATTTCAATTCCAGATGATTTTATAATCTTGAGGATCTGAGATCATATTCGGATGATTTTACTGTCTTGAAAGATTCAATATTCCATTGTCTATTATTACTACAAAATTTATTTACCATTATGGATCATTTTCAACTTACAATGGAGGTTGTCAAAACATAACCCCATAATTGTAAGTCTTGACAACCTGTAAACACACATTTATATATAATAGCAATTTATATTTCAGCCAATTTTGATATATTTTCTTATATTCATTAAAATTTGCATTTGTATCAGATTTTATACAATTTTCTGATAATTTTATCAGAAAATTAACAGTTCATAACAGAAATCATTGTAAATTTATGTTCTTTTTATATATGGCTTTGTTGAAATACTTGTAAGATAACTGCTGTTAGTTCAGAAATCTTAAGGAAGTATTTGTCACAATGTTTTTTGAAGAGATTTTGTTTATTGATTATATGCTGCCTATACAGATAATCTCAACTTAACCCTTTCATGGGCACGATGTAAATTATTAAAAAATAAAATAAAATTTTGCTGAAAGTTTAATATATTTATATCCTTGTTTATTTGTTTGTAGTGAGTTTTTATTTTGTGACGTTCCTCAAAAAAATAGGGGTGGTGGGAAAAATGTTTCTCATCACCCATGTAATATACAGATTAGTGGGAAGAATGTATCCCATTGCCTATAAGTATACATTTTATTAAGTCATTTAGAATAAGTTTTTGAGCATTTTATTAAGTCATTAACTATAAAATTTCAGTATTATTGGCCATGAAATTTGTTGAAACACAGATGGACACACAACGGTACATTACATTGTGTACAGGTATATTTTGTTCTTTTTTTCTTATATTTTTGCAATTAGAATGCATATTGGTAGAAGAATTCATCTCTAAACTCTGCAATTCTTCTTGTGCTTCATCATCCTGTTCATTTTCAGAACACGTTTCATCGTCAGGAAGACTGAAATAATATTCAATTACTTTTTCAGCTTCTTTTGGATCATCTAAGTGCCACATTTTGCAAAAATATCTTCAGAAACTATATAAAAAATAAACGTCAATATGAGCCGTGGGAATTATACATCTCACTTACAAAATCGTGAATCTCGTACATCTAATAAAAAAATTTTGGTATTCTCACATAACTACATATTGCATTGTATAGTAATAGAACCAAAAATGTAAGAAAAACTGTTAGTGCTTACATATTCTCTTAGAAAATAAACTATATCTAGAAAATGTAGAGAATTGCTCACTAGTTACAAACAGTATATCATACAAATGTGAAAAAAATGAAAATATTTTGAAAATGGTGCCGTATAGCACGCTGCAACAATATAAATTATGGTAATGAGAGTTGCTACTAGATGGCGACACATCGTTCAAGTGGGAATTTATAAGCATATTGCCCATGAAGATGAAAACAGTAGATGGGAAAAATAATTCCCACTGCCTATGAAAGGGTTAAGACTAACTCATACTTATGATGGCAATGTCATTGATAAATTCTGCTATTAGTCACTGCAGTTGATCTGGATTTGATTCTCTTCCTAGAGAAAATATGAATGCCAGAAGGTGTAGGGAAGTCTTAAATCCCATTGTTTGCCCATATGCATTGCAATTGGAGATTTCTTAATTATGCCTGGATAAGGGCAAACAATGTACACCAAACCAGACTGGTATGGCAATACTTCAAGATCAAACCATTATTTATATGTATTGGCCTTGTTGGCCAATACATATAAATAATGTTCCTGGTCTTAACTCTCCCTATTGAGCACATCTAGATTAGCTCAATAGGGAGAGGGACATCTAGGAAGAGACATAGCTGTCCTTAACTTCTAGTTCCAAGATCTTTGGGTACTCAGAAGTGTTTTGCAAGAACAGTGGTATTATTATCAACTGAATTGATAAGCTATATCATAAACAGCATGAAATATCACAATAGGTTTGCATTACTGTGAGGGCTGACATACTCCAAACTGAATTATTTTGGCAATTTTCGTTTTCATGCACCGTCTTTGATATTGTTTTGTCTATTCTAATTTGTAGGAAGTAAATGTTTTATATTCATTATTTTTAGTCTTTCTTTAATGTATAATATAACAAATATTTTTGCTAAATTTTTAGAAAAGTAACATATTTGTTGAGATATTCTTATTTTTCTGTTTGTTTCTTAATTTATGGAAACTGTTGTATTTTAACAGCTTACTTTTAATATATTATAATATTAAAAATCAATGGAAAAATAAATAAAAATATACATATTACTATAGAAAGTAAGTTATATAATATTATTGCAAAAATATGGGTTTTCATCATAAAATTTCATATTAAAAATAGATATATTTATGATATATATTAATAATAAAATTATTATTTTTTCACTTATCAAATTTGCATATTTTAATGAATAATAAATAGACTGTAATTAGAGAAAATGAATTATATTGAAGTTTTTTTGTATATATTCCTCCTTATATTCATTATAATTGTTTATTCAAACTAGATTTGGCTTAAAATAAAAAATAGATATTAACTGATATTAACAAATAAGTCTTGACTAGAGTTGCTGGCCAGTCAGTTCAGTCTGAAAAACTAAGAGTTTCTTTTGTAAATACAGGTAGGCCTCGATTAGTGCGACTTCGAATAGTGCGAATTCATTTAGTGCATTTTTTTCACATATCAAAGGTTTCGAGATAGAGAGTTTCAAGATAACAAGATTACACTGTAAATCTTTAACAAACCCATTAGCTTGTTCTTTATACATGTCCTTCAAAGAGGGATTGTTTGGAACTTGATCATTGTAAGCCTATTTGTTTATCCAAAAAAATATAGGTTCTCATTTATGGCTTTTTGTCTTTCTGCAAGGATTATATCATTTTGTGCAAAAGAAATTTTGCACAAAATGATATAATCCTTGCAGAAAGCACTTATTTTGTGTCACTGATCTGAAAGATCAACATCATCTATATGTATACATCTAATAAGGCTAATCGAAAAAAAAACTCATGCAATTAAATTTTATTAAAATCAAACTAATATATATGACATAACTACAAAGTGACAGTTATTTCCTGTTATTTCATAACATATTGTTCTCATTTTCATTTCAGTTAAGAATGTTGAGGGCTACAAAAAAAATCACACCAAGGGCTGCATGCCAGTTTGACACCTCTGCTCTAGATCAACTGTCTCAAACTTGCCCTTTTCAAATACCTTAGATATCTTTGATTGATTAGGGGCTGTATTTAAAATGCTGTCTGAAAAAAAGAAAGATTTTTATGTTGCAATCTGAAGAGTTGATTATGATAATTGTTTATTGTGCATTTTAATATCTTTAATGATATGCCTCAATTGATGTTAAAAATTATAAAACTGTAAATGATAAAATTTTTTCAAAACAGAACTTCCACTTCAAATTTACAAAAACTACTATGTTTTACTGAATTTTAATATAATTTATTAAAACATTTTAAAGTGATTTTCAAATACAGTGGAAACCTCTCTATGTTGGACATGTTTGGTTCCTTCAAAATGTGTTCAACTTAGAGAGGTATCCAACATAGAGAGATTCATAAAATCAAAATTTTTTCTAAATATACTAGCCAACATAGAGAGATTCATAAAATCAAAATTTTTTCTAAACATACTAACATAAAATTTTCATGTCAGTGCAAAACTTTATTCAAATCAAATTGGAAACCTTGTCTCAAGCCTTTTAGTCAATTCAAATTGGAAACATTTTATTATTTTAAATGAAAAGATCGGAAGAGCGGTCAAATTGGAAACATATTATTATTTTAAATAAAAAACTCAATGTTAAATACACAATGCAGTCTGTTAGTGCTTTCAACATAGGAACTATCTATTTGAAATGAAGTCTATAAATAGTTTTTTCCTTTTTTTATATTTAATTTAGATTTCATTCACATTTTCAATTTTATTTTTTCTTATACCAAATAGAGTTTCAACAATATATCAAATAGAGTTTCAACAATCTCTGGTTCATTATTAGAAAATGATTATTGTTCAAATTCCTCTACATATTTCAAAACTGTTTCATGATCATTCGGTTCCTCTTCCAAAATGTCTTTATAAGAATTGAGCAGGATATAATTTTTTCAATTAAATCACTGGCTGTAAAATTTTCATATTCAGGATGGACAATTGTTGTCAAAATTTGTAAAATCTTAAGTTAAAATTTTATGATGATAGTTCTCAGGAAGAGCACTCAGTTAGTCTCCTAGGTCAAAGTTATTGATTGAATAACTTCCTCATGAAATCTATAAAGAACCTAGCTTTTTTAAAACACTTCTGAATAGTTAATTATGAAACTTCTTGTCATACAACGTAAATCCATCTCACTGCATGAATAGTAAATGATCAGCAACTTGCTTCTTTTGGTCTAATGTCAGTTTGTTTAATTTTCTTTTGCTGCTTTTTAACATCTCTAAGTTATCAGCAACCATCTCAAGGCATGACTAATCAATGTTATAAGTTTCTCTTTCACAAATTCCTTTGCTTAATCTTCTAAACCTAAATAAAATTTAAAATTTTATTTCAACCAATAATGAAAAAGTGTCCATCTTATTAGAAACAGTTATTCAAGATACAAGATAGAGAGGTGTCCAGGATATAGAGGTTTGGACATATAATAAAATATAGGCTTTTCTCCGGTTCCAGGAAAAGTCGTTCAACATAGAGAGGTGTCCAATTTGACAGGTTTTACTGTATTTCAATGAAAACGGTTACTTTTTTAATATCTTCTATATTATTTTGCAATTAATGCAGTGCAGGCTGCAAAAATAGATATGTTTGGTTCACAGTTTTGAAACCATTGCTTTAGGCAATCATTGACTTACAAGTAGAGGATTTAATTTGAACTTGTTGATTATAAGTCAAAAATATCTTATGTTTATAAATTGCCTGCTTCTATTATTTATTACAACATAATACAGCATTGTATTGACAAAAATCAGTTAAGAATGATTTGATTTTATGAAGGGATATCCACAACTCTGCGATCAGTGTCTATTTGAGAAGCATGAGGCAACTGGTAAAACCAAGGAGATCTATATGCACAGTATTTGTCGATTTCAGGAAAGGTTTTGATTCCATTCTCAAAAGAAAACTAATTGTAAAACTGCAAGACCAGTTTGGTATAAAAAGTCATGTCCTAAACCTAATTATTAATATTCTTGAAAGAATCAGATAAAGATAATATCTAGATATTTTGATGAAATATCTGATATAGGATCCATAAAGCAAAACAGACAAGTCCTTTAAGGCAACTAGCTCAGTCTTATACTTTTCATTTTGTTTATCACTGACTTAAGAAAGATTCTGCGTAAAAATGACAATATACATTTCTTATTCTATGCTGATCTTTGGTCCAAAAGTGGAAGAGATATACAAGTCTTTAGAGAATTGGCTCAGAATATGATCAGATGTGAATGACCTACATATAAATATCCAAAAAACTAAAGTTATAAAATTTATTTATAATATAATAGTGCCTCAACGTTTATCAATTAGATTGCCATGAAATCAGGCAGAATTCCATTACATGAAATTATTTAATAATTAATTTAAAAATTTATCAGAATAACCAATACCAGCACTTCCATGCAGGCTCTATGTAATCACAAGCCCTCTTGACCAACCTGGACAGAGAGACTTGATTCAAGTCAGATAACATATTTTAATGCAACATAACTAGGGAAATATCTGAAACCAAATTGACCTATAGCATGATAATTTAGAATTAAACTGTAATTTTTATAAATTATTTTAAATCAAGGCTATGGTGCCACCATCTGTTGGGTTAATAATTAATCAATTTAGATTTGGGCTAAGATGACACCATCTAGTAATTAATAGTTGGACTATTATTTTAATTAACTTCCTGAAATTAATAATTTTGCAATTTTCTAAGTTTCTAATTTAATCATTAAGTTTCCTGAAGTGGAATTCTGCCTGATGACATGGTAGTCAAATTAGTAAGAAACAGGAGATGCTATCTCAAAGTTCCCAGTTAAAAAACTTTGTGACTGCCAAGAATCAATTTCAAGAAAAATTAGTTAAAATTATAGTCCAATTGAATTATTAATTACTCGATGTTGCAACCTTAGCCCAAATTTAAAATGATTAATTATTAACCCAACAGATAGTGGCAATGTAACCTTGATTTAAAATAATCATTAAAATTCCAGTTTAATTCTAAAGTATCATAATAGGATCAATTTGGCTTTTGATTTTGATTTTTGGATATTCACCTAGTTAGATTGTGTTAGAGAACATTACATTTTACATACAGTGAAACCTGTTAAAGTGACCATCCTTTGGGACCAGTCTGAGTGGTCACTTTTCACAGGTGGTCACTATACAGGATAATGACTCTACCCCTTCCCCTAAAAGAAAAGAATAGATTAACCCAAACTGCAAATTTATATTAATTAAAATCATCAACTTGCAGTCAAGAGATAATGACAACATATAGTACATATCACCTTCTGATGAAAACGTCTTATAGCAAGGATATATTGTATTACAATTAATGCTAATCTGTATATGTGCATTTAACATAGTCAAACTTAATTTAAAATACTGTAAAAAGATACATATATAGTAGTATTATAATATTTACTTTTTAATATATTGGTTTAACAGACTATTTTATCATTACAGAAAAATTTAAATGGAATATTAATCTTTAAAAAATATAGTAACTACTCCATGAAATTAATCTTCTTGGTCACTTTAGCAGGTTAAAATTTCTTAAAACTAATTAAGTGAGATGGTCAATATACTCATTTGACAGGTGGTCACTATACGGAACAAAAATAGCATTACATCCTTTGGGAAATAAACCAGCTTTTGAAATTTGGTCCCTTTAGATATATATATATATTAATAAATTTTGGTTATATAGTAATAAAAACAAAAAAAAAGAAAATACTGTCCGACCAGCTTAGCCGCAACCATCAACACAGGTATGCATGCTCTAACTGAATGAGTCCAGTGACAAAATAGGGATAACAGCTTTGCATATGGATGTTTTCAAATGCAAGATAACTGAAGTTGAATGGAAGTTTATTGTAATGTCGAATGCTAAATGATTAGTTTCGACATTAGAAATAGTATATTTAACAGAACTTAATATAATATTAATTCAATAATTCCCTCCTGTCATTATGCCAACTGCAACTCTCTCTTTCACGTTTGGACTCATCCACCTTAGTTAGGCGCAGCTTTCATGGACAGACAATAGCAATTTAATTTTTATTTATAACTATGAATAAATCAAATAAAATTGAAATAAATACATATAATATTGAATCTGAAAAAAGTGTTATAAATAAATTTATAAATTGTATTTTATATATCATATATATATATTTCAAAATAATTAAATTTAAATTGTAGGAGGAATGCAAGACTTCAATTATATATATAGCAACTGTTTTGAAATAACTCTGGAATTATCATGCTGCAAATATCCACAGGCTAAAAAACTAATTTCTGAATGGAAGAATAATAAAAATTCTCTTCTTTCTTATATGGAACAGGTAGGTTAAAATTTTAATAAATTTCAAATACAGCTAAACCTCAATTTATAAATATGAATAATTCTTGAAAAATATTCATAAATCAGTTCTAAATTATCATTAATTACTATAAAAAATTACAATGTATTCATGAGTTAAAAAATTTCATTAATTTTTCATTTAATTATGCTGAAATATTGGCTAATTACATAAAAAAAAATGTCAGTATTACTTCAATAGTTACTATTAATTCTTATAAAACAAGTTCATAGAAAAAGTCCTTAATAAACTGGTTGTCAGTGTGAAAGCAGTATATAGATTCCATTCATGCAGATCATCTGGTAAAACTTATTTATCTTCTTGAGCAATATTGGCCAAAATATGATATTTAACTATGTAAGAGTTCAACCATAAGCACTAATAAGCAGTCCAAAAAAATATATTTCAGAAAAAACTTTAATACTTTGAGGAACGTTTTTGGCATAAAACAGCCCTCTTCAACTCCGACAACGACATATAGTCAATAGAACAACCAATCTCTACAAAACTGTTGGTGTTCTAGAACTAAAACAAAATTTGAATCTTAAAAACAAATTTACTTAAAAATACATTAAATTAAAATAAATTAAATCAAAAATTAACAAATTAAGAACTTTTTCTTTCAACAATAAAAATAAACCTTGTATACATGCATTAATATTTAAAACAAAGTCACATCTTTGCTTTTGTTACCTATTCCCATTCTGCTGTGCTCTTTCATTCAATGCAAACTTCCAGGCTTCTGAAAGATTGATAAATTGCCTTTCATTTATTACTCTTCCCTTATCATTTCCTGCGAAAATCCGTAATTCTTCATCTATCGATAATTCTGTCATGTCATGTATTTGCTTAACTACTTTGGCTTTTTCCACTCTACTTTAACGTCAAACTCATAGGCCCTTCTTGCCAATGCTGTCATTAAAACACCTCTTTTTATATTTTTTTCATGCTCTTTCAACTTTTCTCTTTGGTTTCTTGCCGTGGCCCCAAAGAGCATGAAAAGGATATAAAAAGAGATGTTTTAACGATAGCATTGGCGAGAAGGGCTGTGAGATTGACGTTAAAGTAGAGTGGAAAAAGCAAAGTAGTTAAGCAAATACATGACATGATGGAATTATTGGTAGCTGAAGAATTATGGATTTTTGCAGAAAGTAATAAATGAAAGGCAATCTATCAATCTTTCAGAAGCCTGGAAGTTTGCATTGAATAAGAAAAAATACTATATTAGTATGAACATAAAATTTTTAGTAACTATCAATAAAAAAATTGTATTTATTCAAACTTTCACAAATTCTTTGTAGAATCCTTTTTATAATTTGCAACATATAATATTAATTATATAATTTATGGATAACATATAATTTTTATATTTCATGTTTTTAATTTATATAATATGCAAAGTTATTTTTTATTATTTTTGTATATTGCACCAGGGCCGCCAAGAGAAATTTTCGGGCCCGTGACAAGTCTGTGGTTCAGGCCTCACTTAAAGTGCATCACTTTGCTTTAATAAAAATCTTTCATGAGATTCAATAACCTAATTAACCTATATTTTTTCCCTGTGTGGCATAACACAGTTTTTCACCAAGTTGGTACTAAGCGAGAGGTTATTCCAGTGCCCACCATGAGTTACCTCTACTCGTGGTGAGATTAGCTGTCAGTGAAGGATGTGGTTCAATAGGTAGATTCAGATCCATTCTGGAAAACATTGGAAGTATGAGACTTGGATCCTGGACATAAACACTGTTTGATAAGTACAAAATTACATATACCCAGACCCAGGTATATGTAATTTTGTACTTATCAAACATTGAGGCTTGTAATACCCTTACAGTTGTGACCACATTTGCATTCTGCTGCCCCTATGGATTTGAATGTGTACAGTATATAAAATAGTTTATTTTGGCATAATTGCTTTGGATGATAGACAGGCATTCTGGCTGCGGCCTGTGAACTATTCAATACATTATGTGACACATCGAGGCCTGATGGTTGGGCTCTCTTCGATGCCAGGCCCGTGATAAAAGTCTCAGATGTCACCCCCTCTCGGCAGCCCTGTATTGCACTATTAACTACTAAACAGTAATTATGAAGAAATTTAGTGAAGAAGTGTGATGCACTCTTTCAATAAATTTATTTATTTGGCACCCAGATAGAAAAGTTTAGCCAGACTCATTTTAATTTAAGGGCCATTTTATGAACTTGTAAGATTACCAAGGGCCACATCACATCTACATTTTTTTAAAATTAAATTTTGAAAGGGTTGCAGTTATATGAATAGGATAAATTAAAAAATTATACAATTAAATGAATTTAGTATAATATATATAATTGCTTTTAATTACACGTTTTTCTTAAATTACTTGCTATCAATCTCTAATTTTCTATTTAGTGTTGAAATAAACTTTTTTTTTATAAAAAATCAAGAGTTTTATTTAAAGTTTTTATAAATTCAAATGTCCATAACTACTGTACTTACATTTTTTAAAGAGGTTATAACACAGCAAATAAATCTTTAACAAGCTTGTCTTTATATGAAAAAGATGGATTGTTTTGATTTATTTGGCTATTCTAAAAAATCTGTTTCCTATTAATACTTTTTTATTTTTGATGAGAAAGTTTCCACAAAACAATGTAAGACCAAGGACAGCACCAAATTTGTGTCACCAAACTAAAAGATCACTGTCATCTGTACATATACGTCTGACAATGCCAATCGAAATGAAGAAACTCATGAAATCGATTTTCATTAAAACAAAATCGTGTATCATAGTATATGACATAGCTTCAATGTGACAGTTACTTTCTATTATCTTTGTAACATACTGTTCTTATTTTAGATAAGAGTGTTGCAGGCCACAAAAAATCATTTTAAGAGCTGCATGTAGCCTGCGGGCACCAGTTTGAATCCTATGTCCTAGAGCATTCAAATTCAATTATAGATCCTGTATTTCCACATGCTTTTACAGATCTTGACCAAGACCATAATTCAATAGGTGTTCTTTTTAATTTAAAGTGTTATTTTCCAATAATTGATTGATTGTTAAGTGATAGAATTCATTTCAGTGACTAACACAAGTTACCCATACTAATAGGAGGATTGACTGGATTGTAAAGGATTAGATCAAGAGCAAGATCTAGACTCATTTAAATAAATTTCTCCAGAATTGAACAGGAATTCAATTACCAGTGAAAACTGAAGCATTTCACACATCTCATCCAGCTCTGCCCAGCACCTGTTGATTAACATAATTTGAAAGAAAAGCTAGCTAACAGAATAGAAGAAGCTATTAATATAACCAAGAAATGAATGTCCAAAGAACAAATAATATGCAAGAGAAATGGCAAATCAAAATGAATGGCTTTTTAAATACAGATAATCCTCGACTTACGACGACTCGAGTTACAACTATTTGTACTTATGACTGACAGAAATTATTACTAAAAATTCTCTAATTCCACTTTGACACTTGCATATACATACATGTGTCACATTGCTTTTGTATTTGCATCACAGATTCGTCATTAGTCTGAAAGTAAAGCCTTATTATTGTATTTTGTCATAAATCTGTCATGTTCAGTAAGAGAAATAATACTCTAATAAAAATTCCAATATCAAAAAGAAGGCAAGGAAAGCTTAGTTTAATCATTTTAAGTTAAATAAAAACTTAATTTATGAAAATATTAAAACAGAAATCAAACAAATCAAGAATTAAAAAAGTCCTCTACTTATGATATGATGGAGACGTTGGAACGGAATCCTGTCGTAAGTTAGAACTACCTGTAACAGCTTAAGAGCATGATCAACACTTGAATATTAGAGATGGAATCTATGCAATTAATCCAATTCTGAAATTGCAGAAAACGATCATGAAATTACTTAAGAATAGAAACTTTCAAAAATTCTAAAAGAAACTGTTATAGATGTACAGTCATGGTTCAGGATTGTTTGTCTTTATCAAATATAAAAGTTCATCTAAATTTAGACCAATCAGAATAATATAAGAATACTACTTATATGACAGAGAAGCAGTTGGAGCAATGAAGAAAAAACATTTGGTAAGAAAGAAATGAAGAATTTTAAATTGAGGAGTATAGAAGTAAAATTCATATTCTTGAAATCAATTGAAGCACAAATGTAGGAGATTAAAAACTAATTTATTTAGAAAATGTTTTTGGCTATTCGATAGCCATCATCAGTCGAACGTATATAATATATTCTATTAGTGGAACAAAATTTAAAAATACAAATTGCAGAAAAATTATCAAAAATTAAATTAAATATAAATAAATGTATAAATATCAAATTTAATAAATAAAGAATAAGAATGAAAATTAATGAAAAAAAAAATATACAAAATAAATGAATAAAAAGTTCCAGAAGTAACAGCACCTTTGAGCAGACCAAAATATATACTAAGTTTCTTTAAAACAAACTTTTATTGAGTAACGTTTTCGGTGTTTAGTTCACCATCGTCAGCTCTTATATTTACTAGCTTCTAACATACAGTTCGAATATTGAATTCTTTAACTTCGAATTCGAATATTCTGGTATTTAAACAATATTTAGATTACAACGAACTCAAAGAAAACATCAAATCTATATATATGATTAATATACATAACTTCCCTACATGTTAATAATATGAAAATTGACGATGGTGAGCTAAACACCGAAAACGTTACTCAATAAAAGTTTGTTTTAAAGAAACTTAGTATATATTTTGGTCTGCTCAAAGGTGCTGTTACTTCTGGAACTTTTTATATAAAGATACATCCTGTTAGAGCAGTAAAAAAGATAAATATTAATATAAATGAATAAATAAAATACAAGTATAAATGACAAAATCAGGATCGTGAAGTTTCCCGAATAAGCCATTTCCAAGCTGAAGGTATCAGAGTAGGGTCGTTCTTATTAATAGCAGTGGAATTATGTTGACACTTTTCGATTTCAATAGCTTTGTATATATAAACTTCGTATTTATCAGGAATGCATTTTATAAGCGTAGCATTACTCCAATTGATGTCTAAATTATATTCAAGAAAACATTTAGTGAGAGCTGTGATGGTATTCTGATAACATAGGCTTTTATGTTCCTTGATCCTAGTTTTAAGATTGCGGGATGTATAGTCTAGGTATGCTTCCTCTTTGTTGAGATCTATATTTTTGAGGGGGATTTTATTAACGCCTGGCTGGTTGATAGAGGGCGTATTATCTTTGTCGTTACGCAGCCAATTGAGGAGTGTGCATTTCTGTTCAAAAGCAAGTTTACGGTTAGTACAATGCTCAATCATTTTACTTAAATTCCTGAGAGTGGTAGTAGATTGGAGTTACTATAAGCAATATGTTGCAAAGGAGAGATTTTATTCAATTTTTTTTTAATTTGTTGTAGGATTTTGATCAGGAATTTTGGTTTGTATCCATGAGATATGCCATGTCTTATAATAAGCCCAATTTCTTTGTATTGATATATGTAATGAGTATTATGAGTGAATATGTGTTTAAATAGTGCTCTAAAGGCAGCCATTTTATGGTTTCAGGCATCAGGTGATGTAGCGGGGATGAATATAGGAGTGTAAGAAGGTTTAGTTAAAGTTTGTACCGCTGAAGAGGGCTATGAATATGCCGAAAGTGCTTCAGATTAAATGAATAAAATTGTGTAATATAGAATCTGAGTGTAATTTATAAAGGTGAATTAATACTCCTACTTTTAGAGCTGTAAAAATATCAAGAAAGAATTTTTTTAAATGCATGGCAATTGTCTGAAGTCAAATTTTTGGATATCCTGAAAGGAAGTTATAAACTGAAAGGAGCAATTTGCATAATGAATTTTTGACTGTCTTCAGTGTTAATGTAGTTAATGGATTAAAGGAGCATAAAATATATAATGCATCTATGTATAGGATGGTTTAAATATCAATTTCTTATGATTGAAGCTTTAGTAATTATATAAATTTATATTATCTTTTTATATTAAATATAAATTTATAACTTTTAGATACATATGGGAATAAAAAGATCGGAAGAGCGGTTCAGCAGGAATGCCGAGACCGATATCGTATGCCGTCTTCTGCTTGAAAAAAAAAAAATAGTTGATACTGTTGGTTTAAATGGTACAAGATTCTGAAACAGGAAAAGGTATTGAAAGAGCATTTGTAAAAGTAGAAGGTATTGATCATAACATAACTACAACAGAACGAGGTGAATTTTGGCGTTTACTTCTCCCTGGTTCATATGCTATTACTGTACAAGCATACAGGTACATCCTTTGAAAAATTTATTAATATTAAGATATTGATATAAATCA
Source organism: Olivierus martensii (assembly GCA_000484575.1). Classification (NCBI taxonomy): domain Eukaryota; kingdom Metazoa; phylum Arthropoda; class Arachnida; order Scorpiones; family Buthidae; genus Olivierus; species Olivierus martensii. Next base: position 57,681 of record AYEL01084094.1, read on the forward strand.
ATTATAATATTAATTTGAAATCTGATATTTAGATTAATGTAAACAGTTTATAGTTTTTATATTATATAATATATATAGGAAAATATTAATTACTCTATAACAATAAATGATATACCATGTTTGTTGATTTATAAGACTTTGTAGCATGAAGGACACATCCTAATTTTAGAATGGTAAACTTTAACATAAAAAACTTTTAAAAAATTTATTGTTAATACAGCAAAAATTTAAACTTTAATAAAAATAAAACCCCAAAAGTCAATAAAGAAAGGAATCTCCAAAGTCAATAAAGAAAGGAAAGGAAGAAAGGAGTCAATATAGGAATCTTACTCATAATATTCTACTATTATTTCATTTTAGATTTGTTACTAGCATGATCATCATATTTTCAACATCAGTAATATCACTATCATTCACATACAATAAATGATCTTCAGTGCCATCCATTGTGTTACTTATACAACATTTTTTAAAGGTCTTGATTACAATTTTAATCTAATATCATGTCAAAATTTCAGCATCAATTCACACACTTTGGCTATTGATGGATATTTCATCATTTCCACATGCATCATATTATAATCCCACATTTATATAACATCATTGATTCTATATATTAGTCTATATTGATGCTGATGTAAATATATATCTTCTATTGGATTGTTCGGAAAGTAATTTCATTTTTTCCCCACCAGTGGCGTTAGTTGTTTTTCCCGCCAATTTTATTCTAAGCTATATTGTCACTATAAATTTCGACAACTAATATTTCAAGGTATATTTATAAAAAATTTCTTTTTGATTCTGTGCAGTTGTTTTTTTTTGGTGTGCTATCAAAAATGGAAAGTAAAATGGATATTTTCGGCATGTTTTACTTTTTTATTACCGAAAAAGTAAGAATGCTGTTCAAGCAAGAAAAAAGTTATGTGAAGTGTATGGAGATGTGTTAACAGAATGCTAGTGCCACAACTGGTTTGCAGAATTTCATTCTGACAATTTTGATGTTAAAGATGTACCATGTGCTGGAAAGTTGATTGAAGTTGAAGATAACAAAAAAAGACATTGGTTGAAGCAAACTGCTGAATAACAACATGAGAAATTGCTGCAAGATTGAATTTTTTGAGTTCAATTGTTCATGCCCAGTTGAAACGTTTATATTTGGGTTCCACACGTTCTCAAAGAAAGATTTACTCTATTGCCTTGACATCTGTAATTTGCTGCTCAAACGTGAAGAAAATGATTCCTTTCTGAAGCGAATCATAACTGTTGATGAAAAATGGATTGTTTACTTTACAACAAAGTTGAATGCAAGTTATCATGGAGCAGAAGAAATGAACTGGCTCAAAGCACTCCAAGACCCCATATTCATCAAAAAAATGATGCTCGTTGTTTGTTGGGATTTCAAGGGATTTGTTTTTTTGAGCTTCTTCCATATGATTCCACAAGTAATTCGGAAGTGTACTGCCACCAATTGGACAAATTGAGTGATTCCTTGAAACAGAAGTGGCCAGAATTGATTAACAGAAAATAGTGTTTCATCATGACAATGCCAAACTTCATATAAGTTTGATGACTTGTCATAAGTTGTTACAGCTTGGATGGGATGTGCTATCATACCCACCATATTCGCCATATCTGGCACCCTCCGATTATTACTTATTCCAGTCTTTACTGAATTTTTTAGAGGGCAAAACACTTAATTTAAATGAGGATGTCAAAAATCACTTTGTTCAGTTTATTACAAGAAAAGATCAAAATTTCTATGAGTATGGAATCATGCTACTATCAGGAAGATGGCAACATTTGTTGGATAAAATGTCAATATATAAAATATTTATATACTATAAAAAAATTGTCGTTCATTTTTGTGAAAAAAACGAAATTACTTTCCGAACAACCCAATATATATTTCATTGATTCTGTATATTAGTCTATATTGATGCTGATGTAAATATATATCTTCTATATATTTACATCAGCATCAATAAGCCATTCAAGGCTTATTGATGCTGATGGTAACAGCTGCAATTGGAAAGTTAAGCCATTCGGAATTACCACCAATTCTGTGTTCATTTTTTCAGTCAGTCAGTTTGATGTTTTCAGTTCTATGTTCTCTAAACTGATTTCATATTACAAGAATTTTATATAGGAAAACTGATCAACTGATATTGTTGATTATCAGAAATATATAAAATGTATAAAAGTTCCTCAAATGTTAGGAAAATGTTTTATTATGACTTTTATTTCAACTCAAAAATGGCACTTTGGCATCAATCGATTGTATATATTTATTGTTATGTTTCTCTTCATTTCAATAATTTTTATTTTAATTTTTCATAAATTTCCAAATTTATAACTAAAAACACAATATATATGTAAAATTTTCACTCTTGTACATAAACACCTATAACATTTTCTATTTTAATTAATTTTTTTACACTACAGTTTTTTACAGTTAACACTTTCTACTGGGGTTGCTGTTGATACACTACACCCAATACCACATGCAACACAGTAAAGTTAGCTTGGCTGCAGTTTCTATAGAATAGATATACAATATATCTATTAGATATATATGATATATATTAGATATATATCATATATATTAGATATATATCATATACAGGGTCGTGCACATCCTAGGTGTTGTTTCCAATGAAGGTGACGTCATGCCACCGCACATCTTTGGAAAGGGGGAAACCATAACAAAAGAGGTTTACTTGCATGTTCTCCATAACAAAAGAAGTTTACTTGCATGTTCTTACAACAATAGTGAAAACATTGGATGGAAATTATGGCTTCCGGGAGATCCTACATTTTCCAGCAAGATGGCAACTGCGCACACCAGTCATTTAGTGCAAAACTGGTTGTCAGTCAATGTGTATATGTTTTGGTCTAAAGAATTCTGGCCTCCTAGCAGTCCAGATTTGAATCCTTTGGACTACTACATATGGAGCATTGTTAAAAGGGTCTCTAATAGGTCAAGATATTCTAATGTGGCATCTCTCTAGGTCGCTATTGAGGCAGTGGTTTCAAACCTGGACAAGCATTGCTCAGAGCATGTCATCGTTTCCGGTCGAGGATCACGGCAGTAATTGAGGTAGAAGGGAATTACATCGAGTAATTTTAATCTAAAGAGATCCCAAATTAATGTGCAAATGATAATTTTGATAATTTTATTCTTTTTGTTAAATAAAATTTTGTTTAATTAAATTGTCTATTTTGTCCGGATTTAGCTGACACACCCTGTATGTGGTGATGTCGATGTTTTCCCACATCTACGGAATGTTAATTACATTAATAACACATCAGAGAGTAAATGAACACTTTATTACAAATCAAAACCAAAACCAAAGAACATGGTGGCCAACAACTCGTGTTGCCAACTGAACAAAAAAATAAATATTAATAATTAAAATAACTATATTTCATTATACCACATATATGTATAGTGAATGTCATAAGTATTCATACACCTGTAACATGTTTTATTTAATTAGCTCTTGCATACTAACTATTGCAGTAACAGAGACAGAATAAATGTCTTTACAATTGCCATAAATTTCTTTATTATTTTCAACCAAAAATTTCAAAAAAAAAACACACTGCAAATTACAACAAAAAAAAAAAAAAAAGAAAAAGTTACTTATTTGTAAAAAAAAACACACTGCAAATTACAAAAAAAAAAAAAAAAAAGAAAAGTTACTCATATCTTATGTGTCAAAAGTATTCGTACATGCAAAAACTCGTCATAATATTGAAACGGGCATTATTTGCATACCGTAGCATATCAGCTAATTTGCATAATTTTTGTTCGGAAGCTCCTGTGCACTTTTTTTAGCCTGTTTACGAGCAGTTATATGGAAGGAAAACAAGATGAGTCATAAAGGCAGAGAGACAAATGAAACTGAATGGAAGCTTGTAACAAGGCACCATAATCAAGGTAAATCTTTACGAGAAATTTCACAGTTAATTGGAAGACCTTGTTCCACATGTCAATCCATAATTGAGCGGCATTGTGAAAGAAATACAGTCCAAAATATGCCACGAAGTGGACGGCCACCCAAACTAAATGTAAGACAAGCACATGGGATAGTCAGGCTAATTCAAAAAGACCCCAAATTAAGTGCCCCAAAAGTAGCAGCAGAGTTGTTAAATCAAAATATATCAGTATCAGAAAGTACAGTGTGCCATGTTCTTAAACAAGCAGGATACAAGGGTCATGTGGCAAGGAAATGTCAGAGGTGAATAGCAAAAACAATTGCAATTTGCAAAAGACTATGTTGATAAAGATTCCAATTTTTGGAATAAAGTTATTTTTTCAGATGAGAGCAAGTTTAATGTTTTTGGGTCTGATGGCAGGCAAATGGTATG